>BJCO01161311.1:1096-15427 GCA_018326465.1 Flaveria floridana | reverse complement strand
CTCTTCCGAGGCTAAAGTTCATTGACATGAAGAGATTGCTTGGAGTTGGTTCCATGAAAGAATTAGGGGGTGATTGTTAGTTTAATTCTTTCATTATGTTTAGAATAAAGTTTGTACTATAAATGTTCAGTTAGTATAGTATAGGGGTTGAAAGTGTAACTAGTTAGTTAGTTCTAACTACTATAAATATGTGGCTGTAGTGTGTATTTTGAGTCACTTCAATAAGATTTCGTACCGTTATGTTCAAATTCTATCAATTTGAACCAACAAATGATATAGTTTTAATGTATTTGTCATCACAAGATAGCATTCACAATTACCTGCCTCAAACAAAGAAAGAGCATTACTGATTGATAAAAAGCACACGTGTGCTACAGTTGGCTTCTTTCTACAGATTTTGAACTAACTAGCACTCTCAATATTCTGTAACGACATAATGACGGAATATAACAAAGATGTTATGATTAGTAATTAGTAAATATTTTATAAAAGATTAACATAGAGAAGTACTACCTCCTGATGAGACATTATTAAATGAGGAAACAAGCAGATAATGAAGAGTGTGTGATGCGGATCAGCATGAGTGTAGCAACTCGTGTACCTTGAGATCCGGTCAATAAAGGATTTGTTAGTTATTAGATAATTGTTAAACAAATATAATAGCTATAAAAGGATTAAATGAGTTAGTAAACCAACTTCAGTTTATTTAAAAGATTTACACAGAGGTATTACCTTCCCATGAGTGTTTGAAAAAATGAGGAAACTGCAAGCAGAAACTGTAGAGAGTGTGATGCAGATCAGCATGAGTGTAGTAACATGTGGACCTTGAGATCTAATCACAAATAATCTGTTAGCTATTAGATCACCGTTAAACAAAAATACTTACTAAAAAAGGCTTAAACGAGGTACTAAACCAACTTCAGATTTTTTATAAGAGTTACACAGAAGTACTACCTTCCCAAGGGTGTTTGAATGAATGAGAATACAATCAGATAGTTAAGTACCTTCCCGCCTTTACAAGAGCATCTCCAAACATGAGTTATGTTGCCTACAAAAAAATTAATAAAAAACATAGTAACATATTATGATCTTTGGATATTTAATCTAGCTTGTATAACTTAACATAAACCTGCAGGCTTGCATGGATAGACTGTGCAAATCAGCATGAGTGTAGTATAACTTATGGACGGTGAGATCTGATCATAAAAATTTGTTAGTTTTAGACAAAGGATGACAAAAGATTTAATTAGGAAATGCTTAAATTGAGGTACTACACCAATTCCCAGCCTCGGCTTCAACCTTCTTCCCTTAGTAGTGAACACATGGTGTCTTGTATAGTCATATATGTGAAATGCTCTAGATTGTCCTTGGGAACAAGCCAAAAATAACTAAAGCAAATTAACAAAATGGGCTCAAACATAAAGGTCGAGAAGTACCATACTCAGTCACCTGCTATTGGTCCAGTCTCTGAATCCCCACGAGTTCCCTGGATTCTTAAGCATATCAGCATCATTAGTTTCAATCATTTTTTTTTTGTTATTGAATCATTTAACTACACATATAATATAACATAAGTTAAAGGTCGAGAAGTACCATACTTAGTTAAAAAGTAAAGAAACACCTGCTATTGGTCCAGTCTCTGAATCCCCATGAGTTCCCTGGATTATATTAACAGGTAATGCTTATGTCAATTCTTTTTGCTTTTAATAACATGCTAGTGAGAGTGATCCGTGCTATGCACAGGCGTTAGAAACTTTAAAAGTTTTAATTCTGACGATTCATATGTTAGTATATTAACAGGCATAAAAAAAGCTATATTGTAAATTGATTAAAAAACAATAAAAAAACCTTTATTAAAATTTAGGAGATTTGAGTATAATTTTGACATAATCCGAAGATATAAGTGTAAATTTTAAATAAAACACAAATGAGCATTCAATCAATTAAGGGAAAAAAAGTGTCGTGATAGTATACGAGGAGGAACAGCAGCAACAACAGCAGGCACACGGGCTGCAGCATGAGCTATGGTAGTAGCAGTAGCATAGAAAGCACAACATCTCGAGCCATTTGAATGCTTCAAATCATCATCGGTAGAAACAAGCGTATAGTTATCTGCTTTCGCAAGGCCATCGACAAACATGAGTTCTATTGCCAAGCATTTTCACATAACAAAATAAAAATATAAATCTAAACGCTCACTGAAAAATCATGATTCTGATAAATTGAAAAAGGTAGGAACTAATGATGAGGAAAACTACATTAACATCGCAGTTAGAATTTCTTTAATAATGGACGCAGGTTTTGCTAGCATGCAAGTTTTCCATTTCAATATATGTTTAATAATTAATTAAAACAAGTTTTCTTTCTAAATGCTGATCACTTTCTCAAGCCATATTTTCCTTCATAAAAGCAAAATAATAATACTTTTTGTCAAAAAGAGATATAATTCCATCATGTCCCAAATACCAATGAATGATGTTGAGCATACCTGACCTATGTCCTCACATACAGTAAGTTCTTCATGGCCATAGGGGAAACTATTTCAAAGCCAAAAGGATAACAAAATATCAATTAATTAAAAAGGAAGATAAACAAACATCCAATTAGCAAATACATGAAGAGTTCTGTTAACTTACAGAGAAACCAAACTAGAAGACAGCTTCCTGCAGTCATGGATAAACATGAAAATAAGCTAAAAAGAAATAAATAAACAGTTTAAACAGTTCAATGTCACCAAGAGTATACTCTGAAACCAACTGAATGCACTAACAGAAACTGGGATAACTTTCTGACTTCTTAATTACTCATTGTTACAATAACTTATTTCATGATTATACAAGAAATGTACTTATACATGAAATGTACTTATAAACATTACCTGTTATCTTCACTAAGAAATGTAACACCCAGATGGTAAACACCCATGACCTCAGCATTGAGGTCCTTGGTTTGTATCCTGCTTGTCCTTGCCGGTTAGTCTGGTATTGGCTAGGACCTAGGGGATTACTGTGTAAGTGGGTTCCCACGGTTCCTAAAAAAAGAAAGAAAAACTAATTGTAGCATTGGGTTCTAGGTTAATTTTATTTTTTACTCCAGGGTCAGAGATGTATACCATTCTCACAATCCCAGCAGATAACTATGAGATCATTAATACCAGACAAGTGTTTTGGGAAATGTATGACTATTTGTTAAGTGTCCAATCTACCCTTCAAACTAATGAAACCATGTTAGACTCTTTTTATAAAAAAAAAAATATAATAAAACAAAACTGATCATATAATTTGATGTATGTACAACAACTCCACAAAAAAATTAAACAAATCCAAATTAGAGAATTTCAATTTAGTTTTTTAGAGTCGTACCCAGTACCTGGATAGCTTACTGATGAAGAGAGACCAAACTATTTTGGGAGCTCATAATGAGAAGAAGCATCTTTAATACCAGTCATCAGCGAAAGCTGATCATGTTATCGATTTGGTCCTCACGGACCTTGAGTTGCTTATCTAGACGGGTTGACCTGTGATAACTTTCTTGTCTTCGTGGTCTTTCTCCAACTGGATCTTTCTCCTAATCAATAATAATACCATAACATAATTTCAACTGAATTGAACATGTAAAAGATGCACAACACATGTAATTTCAAATGAAGAATATATACACCGATTAACATCTAAAAATAAACAGTTTAAATTTGGTGCATCCTTATAACTATAAAGATAAGTAAAAAGGATTTTAAGAGTGAGCCGGCCTTTATTTAATCTTCCTTCTCACTTGAAGGGGCCAAAGAACAACTCACCTACATGAAGGGGCCGTAGTTAAAAAACAGCAGAATTGTGCGATTAGTAAAATGTGGGTTTCAATTCTGCAACAAAAAATAAGAGGTGAGTCAATAGATACCTTGCCCGTGAAGACCAGCACTGTCATTGTCGACTGCTGTCCCTAGCACCGTCATCGTCTCACTATGTGTACCATGTGCCTCTTTAATTATACATCATTGTGGCTAAGGTTCTCTTTTAATATATATGATGATTTTATATCACACCCGACCTATGTTCAAACTAATTAACTAGATGAAGTTTCTAAGCAAATTTAGTCCTACCCTCCTTTTGACTCTTGACATTCTAAACCTAATCGTGGCATAATAATTGAGCCTAGTAACCCAACCAGTTGTCACGTGTCTTCTCTCGAGTCCAAACCACTACTAACCCATGCGTATTTCTCTGATAATCCCACGTCAAAACAGATCATCATCGACTTAAGCACACACTTTCACGTGTCGCCTCAAGCAGACCCTTCAAAGGAAACCTTACAGACTCAGATCAGTTGTATCATCTATTTTTACTTTCAACAAGGGCAAATAGGTAATGATAGCCACAAATAAGAATTACTTTTAAACAAGTGCATACCTGACATTCCCTTATAACAGCATCAGTCTCCCATGCCTCGTAGTTTTTTCCTTGAAGTTGCCTTCAAACTAAACTCTCGGTTGTCTCTAAAATAATACAAACAAAAATCAATTATTAGTCAGCTAAATCTTGTAATTCCTTTAAGCAAAGAATCTGAAATAAAGTTTATAAGTTATCATGCTTGTCATTTTGATAAACATTTACTTATTATCGAATAAAAAAAACTTCAAAAGAAAACCAGTCAAAACCTACTCAAAGTTTGTACAATTTTTGTAAACCACATTTAATGCACTAAGTATTTTTGGACAAAGAGTGATCTTGATCAACCCAATCTAACCCGTTTTGACTCGGACAAAAATATTGCCTTCAAAGTTGCAAAACATCTCAACAAGGGGCCCCTTGTTCCCTAGGTGCAAAAAAATAAAAAGACAGAAAATAGCACAATAAAAGTGAATTAAAAATTCACATAATGTAATCAAATTTTTTTTTTTAAAATAATACCATTCCACAAACAATATACAACTTACTAGAATTAGCAATTAGAATGGTCAAATTGATATCAAAAGTTCACAAGTAATGACAACTCAAAAAAAGAACAGGAGATATTGTTCATCATTACTCTTGCAAATATACCTTCCAGGCGGATTACTTGTTCCCTTGATCAAATCAGTTTTGACAAAGCTCACTGCTAAATCTTCTTCTCTTCGACGAACGTGGCAAGATTTCTGAATCATATCAGACGTAGCCATTAGTAGTTGTGTAACTAATCAACTAATTGCAGAATTAACAACTTGATAAAAAAATAAGGTTGAATAATAACCTGTGACCGAATGGTATCTTTGGTAGTTACATATATATTTGAAATGCTCTATATTATTTTTGGGAACAGTAAAGTCATTGCAGAACAAGCCACAAAAACAACTAAATCAAATTAAAAAAACAGAATGCAACTTGGTATCGGTCCAATTACTAGAAGTACCTTAATTATTTAGTTGATTAAATATTAAAGGAAAACCTGTATCGATCCAGCATAATCCGAATTCTCCACAGCAGTTCCAAGATTATTAAGCACATCAGCAGCATTCATTTCGTCCTTTACTTAAGACCTGAAGATGGTCTCATTTGCTTCCCTAAATTTAGTCCTTACTTAGCATGATAACATATTCATTGTCTATGGCTTGCATAGCATCCAGTAGCCTAAGATATTATAAGAAAGCATGACTAACATCAATAATTTTACTTCACGCAATCCAAATAATGATACTTTTAATTTGTCAAAAAGAGCAATAGTTCCAGCATCTCTACAATAACAATAAATGATACCTGATCTATGTCCTCACATACAGCAGGTTCCTCATGGCCATAGGGGTAACAAACTCAAAGTCAGAAGAAAAGGAGAACAATATTAATGTTAAGTAAATGAAAAAAAAAAGTCAAACAAACATCCAAAATAATAGGAAATACATTAAGAGTTACGTTAACTTAACCGGAAAACGTGTTTAGTTTCTAAACGCTGGCCACTTTCTCATGCCAGCTTTTCCATCAGAAGATTGAGATAACAGCATCAACTCCAGCATGTCTCATGGCGATAGGGGTAACCATTTCAAAGTCAAAACAAAATGAGAACAAAACTAATGTTAAGTAAATGAAAAATAAGTCAAACAAACTTAACATACAAATTAATAGCAAATACATGAAGAGTACTCGTATTAACTTACGGTACAGGGAAGCAGAAACTAGAATACAGCTTCCTATGGTCATATTAAGTAGGTTAACAATAGAGACCTAACAACATTGAATAGTAGATGGAGGTATCAATACCGATGTCGGTGATTACAGGAATGAGGTTAACTTTGTGATCGATTGAGTGTAGAAATTACTTACGATCACCATTGCTGACTTGCTATGGTCGGAAACATAAGATCACCATGGTCGCTACTGGACAACATCAGCATCGTTGAGGCATGGTACGATGAACAGCATTATAAATATACCATTGCAGCCCCTATAAGAAGGTAAAAAATCGCAGGGTATGAAAACAAATAATCAGAAATAAAATATCTGCTGAATGCGCTTAACATAAAAAACTACCTCTTGATCGAGATTGTTCTTCCCATTTGAGTGCTTCAGATCATCATCGGTAGAAAATTAAACTAATAGAAAGAGAGTCACACACGCGATCGATTAAATCTACAGTAGGAAAAAGCATACGATCGCCCCTTTGAACACTCCCTCCACATTCTGTTGAAACCCTAGTATTAATTTGTTAGGGATCATCGTCGACAGAGGGAACTATTAACGATGGACATTGTGTGGAAACCTTAATTGCAAATGTTGTGGGAAGGATTCAGGGGTTTTTATGGAGTACTTGTGTTGTGTTGGAGATCTTCCGAATCTCATACGCCAGAATCCAGATACGTAATTATTCGAGATCTTCTAAAAACGCGTCAAAAATGGTTAAATATATTAATGGCGTTCTTTCTTATGTAATTTTAACCATGTTTTAATAGTAAATGAGTCGCACACAATATATTTTTCTAAATTTTAATAATTGTAACATTTATTAAACATATAGGTCGGTAACTACTGGGTTTTGTGAAGTTTTATAATTTAACCAGCATACTATTTGTATTTACATATAGCCACTTAAATACATGAAACCATTTACTCCTTTGTATAACCTATGTGAGTTTAGGATGAACTTTTTTATTATTCTATAGTATTTTAGTTTTTCTTTTTCTTTTCTAAATAAATCAGCTTTAAATATTCACCATGAAACTAATCTTAAGAGAATATCTTAACTTTTTATAGTTTTCAAATATTTTTGTTTTCTTTTATAAAATTTATAAACTATATACGATATATTATTTCTTTTATATAGTTTGAGCTTAACTTCATATAATTGGGTAAACAGCAATTATAATCTATGTAACTAAATAAGGGTAGAGGCCAATATAAGGGTAGAATGGTGCTTTTAAGTGGTTTACACCAAAAGTAATAACTAATACAATTAGCTACGGTAACTCTTCTCATAAAAAAAGAGTTGTTCAATATTATTCGAATGTATTATTGTTATATTTTAAGAAAAAAATTAGGTATGCATTTAAAATAATGTTCCAACTCATTCCTTAATCTTTTTTTATATCCTCAAAATTACATGAGAATACATAGTGATTTTTTATATTTCTCCCTCCACTATTGATACAATAATGAGGTGTGATAAGTTTTTAAAATTGATATATAAATTTAAAGGATTGTGATTTTTAGTTATATTATCTATACCACTATATAATGCATAAACGTATGACACAAATGTAATCTAACAAAAAGTTAAGACACCTACAATTTCTGAAGCATTAGATACAAGTGTTATATGTAATTATTTCAATCTTGCCTCTCATTTATTAAACTTCTTTTAATCAATACATTAATTAATTAATTCATATTTTTAATACATTATTTAATAATACGAGATTATTTAACTCATCACATTATAAATTTTATTATTTATAATAGTTTAAATAACATTTAAAATTATTAATAAGTGTTATCTTATTGAATACGCAACTATATAAGTACTGATACTTTTATAATAATAGTAATAATAATAATAATAATAATAATAATAATAATTTTATTATTATTATTATTATTTATAAATAAATAGTATCTAATTGGAATACTTAACTATTTAATTATAAAATATTTTTATACTAATAATGATAATAATAATCTATATCTATTTTATCTATACTATTATATAAAATGTATAAAGAGGACACACTTGTAATATAATAGTTTCTAATCTCCCATGTCAAATAAATCTCTCCTAATTAATACTTTATTTAATATATATTTAATATATATTTATTTTAATACAATCTTATTTATAATGCTTTAAATTAATATTAAAATATATACCTTTGTTATTTATATTATTATAACTTAATACTATTTGATTTAAGTATTTTTTATTTAAACACTTAAGTGTATAACTACTAAATATTTATATAGTTATAATAATAATAATAATAATACAAATAATAATAATAATAATAATGCCCAAATATATTTGTGTATAATGCAAGTCGGAAAATAGACTCGATAACACCCGACATACCACTATATATAATAAATAGATAAAATTATAAGTAGTGAAGATAAAGTTTTTTCTCATTGTCCCCACAATAATTATGTTTTCTCAAAACCAATAATAAAATTACATATATATATATAAAGAGAGAGAGTTAGAGCAGTAGAGAACATCATTTTAGAGGGTAGGAGGAACAGATGAAGACCTAGGTTGACTTGGGACGAGATAATTAGGCTATATATGGTACACTTGCACATCTCTGAGCACATGATCGAGGATATGATTGAGTGGAGGCGTAGAATTAAAATTAAGAATTTTTAGTGAGATCTGTAGGTAGGAAGGGTTAATGAAGACATGTTGAAGGTCCTGATGTGTACGTTGTCCACATCTGCCCTTTATAGGTGAAACTTGCTGCTTCTCTGATATATGCTTTTTCATTTTCTTATTATTTTAGGTGATTTATTACTGTATGTTGTGTGCTGTGTGCTGTGTGTTGTATGATATATTATATGTTGATGATATATTATATGCTGACTTGCTATCGTTATGGCTTTTGTTACCGAGTCGGGGTCTATTTGTAAGCGGTCTCTTTACATACCAAGATAGAGGAAAAACTCGCCACCACGTACCCCCAAACCCTGCACTTGAGTGGGATATACTGAGTTTGTTTGTTTGTTTGTTATATATATATATGTGTGTGTGTATGTGTGTGTATATTACTTTTAAACCTTTAAGGATTTTTTGAAATTAAACAAAACACTTTCTCTATCTTTCTCTCTCCCTCCTTTCAAATTGATATCTACTTATTTTGATTTTTAAAATTTTATAATTAATCTTTCGAGTTACGTCAAATTTACATTTAATAACATGAACTTTTTTTAAAATTTTATACTCAAGCCTTCAGGTTAGGTTAAATTTACATTTATTCCCCTGAACTTTTTTTTTTAATTTATACTTAAACCTTTGAATTATGTCAAATTTATATTTAATCACCTGATTTTTTTAGGTTTTATATATGAGTATCCGAATTTTATCAAAATGTTTTTTTAACCAATTTATAATAAAGCTCATTAATTACAACAAAATCACAATTTATGTATTCGTTATTTTTCTTATCTGTTTCGAGTAATTTATTTTTTTATAGTTTTTTTCTGTTGCACTTTTTATCAGTGTTTCATATGCAATCTTTATCGGGTGTTAGTACTAATGTATAAATTATCAGATTAAATCTTTTAATTTTTATAACCCCAAAAACTATCACTGTGACATTCTCGTATACATTAAAACCGTAATGCGATGAAGCACGGGTCTAATCCGCTAGTAACTTAATAATGTACCTAATTCAAATAGCAGTTGATTGCTCAACCTGGCTCGGTTACCTCTACATATATGTTTTATCTAATAGTACCCACGACATGATCAACTTCTCGACCCTCGTATGGTTGCCATTCAACCCGGGTACACCTCCCATCGGATACTACCCGTACACAGGTCGGATCCACCGGGTCGGCTTCGAACCTGGTTTTTATGCCCACCTCTATGTCATAGTAATAACATTATCCTTATTTGTAAGTGATAAGAGACTTTTGATTCTACATGTCTGTAAGTCATAACATTGGGACGATCTTAAAAGAACTTGCTTTACATGTAACAATGATACATTAGTCGTAAATAGATAGTAAGATTAACAAGCTACAAACTATAAAACGCTAAAAAGACTTCCCTTATACTCGGCTCATACGAGCATAAGTGCATAACCATGTACTACAAGGATCACAAACACCACCAAGATAGTGGAAACACCGCTTAAGAAAAGTAATAAAAAAAGCTCACATAAAATGAATATGAGAGCAAAAATATGAAAATAAAAACAGAGGGAATTATGTAATGGTGGTCAACGATGTGGTTAATAAGACTATAACATGATCCTATCTTACTCCTCCTTGAGAAGCAGTTGAAGCTGTACAAGAACATCCATCAATTCCAATTCATACATCATTCAACACTTTTTCACATTCATTGCACCCACCACGATTCAATTACCTCGAGCGCCATTGAATGAGTCTCCTCCGAGATCATGTTCAACGACATGTGGAAGTCCTAGAAAAAGGGTATTTTATAGATTAAAAAAAATGTTTTTTTTAGGTTTTGAAATTGACACAAAGTGATAAAAGGGTAAAAATGGCATGCCACAAATCTCTCCAGAACCAGCACAAGAACAGAAACCTTGCGGTTTGGAAGACATTTAGCAATGGCATTACGTATGCTTTTACTGTCAAAAGTCAAAGAACATGTGTTCCCATGAGAACAAAAGTCAACAGGCATTGTGAAACTAAAAGGTCGACAAACCTTTCTGTAGATAGAAATGCAAGAAGAAGGGCCGAGCACGCTTCAACAAACCTTTCTGTAGATAGAATCATAGAAATGCAAGGGCCGAGTACGCTTCAACAATTGTTTTTTCTACCTCTTTCTGTAGATCCAACTTCATTTATAATAAATAGACAGTCCAGTTTAAATTTTGGAAATTCATATCCGGTTTAATAATTCAGTAAAAAAATTCCAACCATCTTATGTTAAGGGAAAGAAGAAAAGAAACGACCTGTTATGCCCATCCTTCTCAACCAAATTAACAAGCAATCGTAGTATAGCGACGAGAAAATCTAACACTTGATCATTAAGGCGCTTATTACTATCATTGTCGACCTCAAGAACTGATTTGTCTTTTTGATCACTGAAATTGGGCAAATGTGAACTGAATGATGGATAGTGGCCAACAATCAAACTACATAATGTCTCCAATCCTCCACATGCTGCAATTTGTTGACACCCCACAGAATTATCGTTTGCTAAGTTCATCAAAACCTATAACGAGACTTTTTGTTTAGTTCAAACAGTTCATAATCTCAAATAACTATTGTCAAAAGTTTACCTTCACTGGCCAAAAGATCGAAATTTTCATCATCCTTGACATGTGAACAGGAAGCTTGAGGAGAATCATGGGTTCCCCACTGGTTGAATCTTGTTGACTCAACATCATTAAGTCTAAATTTGACTATTGGTCTCAATCTTCTTCAACTGCTGAACTGCTTTTTTGACTTTGAGACATGTTCTTCCCAGACAATACATCCCACTTTGTGGGCTCATCTTCTTGTTCATCAAATGCAAAGGAGTCCTCGCTGAAAAAGGATCTTGACTATCATCAAAGTCAAACCTATTGCGTTGACTAGTTCTAGATTTTTTTAACTCCTTTTATTAACGAACTACTTGGTGTACCACTGTTTGATTTAGAAGTTAAGGGTTTTGGCTTTGACTTTAGCAAACTTCTGTTGAACCCAGAAATAGGATCCGATTTTGAGGAACTTGGTTGATTTTGAAAAGAAATTCGGTTTTTTTGAGATGGATTAGTAGTCTTCTGGGAAGGGACGACCGGTCCATACTGCAATTCTCTATTGAGGAACTGATACATATGATCTCCTTGCCATCGACTGCTTATAAAAAAAAGACAATCAAAGACCAAACAAGAAAAGTAGAGATGCAAATGAGCAGGTCAGGTAACAGGTCAAATGATGTTCAGGTCAAAACTAACCATTTTGCTATGGGTCAGGTGAAGTTGTGAAGATGACCCCTAGGTAGTCAAAGGCACTAGGTGCATTCAAGGTGCAAAGGGTGAGCAAGTTGCCTAGTCCGAATACCTGTGTCATGTATATTGTCTCAATTTGTAGTACAAAATACACATTTGCACTCATTGAGAAAATTATTTTTTATCGAAACTTATGAGACCATATTTCACGAGAATTAATAAAGTACTAAAAATGTATTTAGGAGATTCCTAAATTGCTTTATTGGGATAAAACATGAGTATCTTAGTTTAATCAGAGTTTATGTAACCAAATTTTCTGCCGGATACCTATGTCATCAGCCAAAACCATCCCACTGGAAAGACTGTTTCCGTTCCTAATTTCAGGACTGAATGAATATTTTTTTAGCAGAGAAATACATGGAAAATAATGGCAGAAGTAAAAGCATAAGAACAACAATAAGCTAAATAGATTAGTTTCATCACAAAATAAAAAGAAACAAGATTTGAATAAACATTGAATACCTGAAGGAAAGTTAATGACATTAAGAATAAGTTTGGAATGACATTAGTACCAATCGTCTTTATTACTGAGTCATCTAAGTGCACAAATCGTATAAAATAAGTTAAAAACCAAATTCAATTTTTTCAGAAGACTACATAAAATGTACTACCTTCCGACAGTTCATGAATAAAAAGAAACAAGCGTATAGTTATCTGCTTTTGGAAGACCATCCACAAACATGAGTTCTATTGCCAAGCATTTTCAAAGAACAAAATAAAAATATAAATCTAAACATTCACTGAAAAATCATGACTCTGATAAATGGAAAAGGTAGGAATTAACGATGAGGAAAACTATATTAGCATCACAGTTAGAATTTCTTTAATAACGGACACAAGTTTTGCTAGCATGTAAGTAAGTTTTCCATTTCAATAAATGTTTGATAATTAACTAAAACTCATTTTGTTTCTAAATGCTGACCACTTTCTCAAGCCATATTTTCCTTCGTACATGAAAATAAGCTAAATAGAAAATAAATAATGTCACCAAGAGTATACTCTGAAACCAACTGAATGCACGAAAAGAAACCTGGATAACTTTCTGACTTCTTAATTACTCATTGTTACAATAACTTATTTCATGATTATACAAGAAATGTACTTATACATGAAATGTACTTATAAGCATTACCTGTTATCATCACTAAGAAATGTAGCACTCAGGGTAAACACCCATGACCTCAGCATTGAGGTCCTTGGTTTGAAATTTTGAATCCTGCTTGTCCTTGCCGGTTAGTCTGGTATTGGCTAGGACCTAGGGGATTACTGTGTAAGTGGGTTCCCACGGTTCCTAAAAAAAGAAAGAAAAACTAATTGTAGCATTGGGTTCTAGGTTAATTTTATTTTTTACTCCAGGGTCAGAGATGTATACCGTTCTCACAATCCCAGCAGATAACTATGAGATCATTAATACCAGACAAGTGTTTTGGGAAATGTATGACTATTTGTTAAGTGTCCAATCTACCCTTCAAACTAATGAAACCAAGTTGAGTGTTGACCCGATCTACCTATTTTGCTACATTTACTAATCACCGTTGTTCTTTCTGATTATGTTTCTAACTCAAAATCTCACATGGTTTTTCTTGGGAAGATTGTATGAATCCATATGATTAGACTCTTTTTATAACAAAAAGAATATAATAAAACAAAACTGATCATATAATTTGATGTATATACAACTCCACAAAAAAATTAAACAAATCCAAATTAGAGAATTTCAAATTAGTTTTTTAGAGCCGTACCCAGTACCTGGATAGCTTACTGATGAAGAGAGACCAAACTATTTTGGGAGCTCATAATGAGAAGAAGCATCTTTAATACCCGTCATGAGCGAAAGCTGATCATGTTATCGATTTGGTCCTCACGGACCTTGAGTTGCTTATCTAGACGGGTTGACCTGTGATAACTTTCTTGTCTCCGTGGTCTTTCTCCAACTGAATCTTTCTCCTAATCAATAATAATACCATAACATAATTTCAACTGAATTGAACATGTAAAAGATGCACAACACATGTAATTTCAAATGAAGAACATATACACCAATAAACATCTAAAAATAAACAGTTTAAATTTGGCGCATCCTTATAACTATAAAGATGTAAAAAGGATTTTAAGAGTGAGCCAGCCTTTATTTAATCTTCCTTCTCACTTGAAGGGGCCAAAGAACAACTCACCTACATGAAGGGGCCGTA
>BJCO01161041.1:1653-13804 GCA_018326465.1 Flaveria floridana | reverse complement strand
AATGAACCCGACAGGATCTGGGTTACAAACAATGCAAATACAGAATATGAATAACCTACTGATGAGATATAATATACCTTTGTGGTTAATAATTAACTATTTGAGACACCGAGGGACAACGAATGAATGCTAGAATCAACGAACACTAAATTGGAAAACTGTGGTTACGGCTCTAAGAGGCGTCGTAAACAACTTACTGTCTCTCGGTCATCTACAGAATCTGAATACAAAAGCTCTAGCAGACACTGTTGCTGAGTTAACATGGCTTGAAGCACTTCTAAAGGAGCTTCAGGTGTCTATGACCTTGCCGCCTATCTTGTGGTGTGATAATCTCGACGCCACTTATTTATCGGCCAATCCGGTTTTTTATGCTCGCACAAAACATGTGGAGATTGATTTTCATTTTGTCAGGGAAAAAGTTGCTCAAAGAAAACTCTCAGTCCAGTTTATCAAAACAGATGATCAAATTGCAGATGTATTCACCAAGCCTCTATCATCACAACGGTTCCTACTTCTTAGGTCCAAGCTACGGGTTGCTCCCCGGCCTTAGCTTGAGGGGGAATATTAAACAATAAATGTTAGTCAATAGTGGATCCATAAAATAGGGATTAGGTTTATTGGATCCATAAAATAGGGATTAGGTTTAGTGGATCCATAAAATAGGGATTAGGTTTAGTGGATCCATGTTTTAAGGATTATGTTTCCCTTTATTTATGTTTCATGTCTTGTTGTATTGTCCTATATAAAGGACCTTCTATTGATTTACATTACACACAATAATATACAATTGATAATCTCTTTTACCAAGTTTATCTCGCACTATCTAATTCTGCATGTGATATTTACCTATGTGTTGTATGCTATGTATTATGATTGCTATGGTTATTGCCTTTGTTAACGAGTCGGGGGTCTCTTCGGAAGCGGTCTCTCTATCTTTCAAGATAGAGGAAAGACTTGCCACCACATACCCCTCCCAGATCCTGCTCTTCAGCGGGATACATTGGGTATGTTTGTTTGTTTCCATTCATAGAACTTTCTTCTTGAACAAATTAATGGAGATGCACATGCGGCTTCCCTTATGGTTTTCAGTGCTGATATGGCACTAGGAAGTTAATGTGATACCTGTATTCTTGTTCTGCACAATTTTTAAAATTTAATTTTTTGTTTCATATTTAGTGTGTCTGTAATTCATCTAGAATTTCTTCATGATCATAACTTTCTGTGGTGCTATGAGAGTTTAAAATATTAATGGAAACGGACTCCAATGGTACCACGTGTGTGTGCCCATTGTTAATGTGGCATTCTTTGCGGGTCCCATCTGAAACTAGTAGAAATGGTTCTCTTAGACTATAATGACTTTCTTTTTTGCAACCGTGTAAGTTTGACTTTTTGTTGTCTATGTTGACTTACAGCCTGGTCCGGATTCCATTGGAATCGTTGCTATTTCTCATGGTTGCCCTGGAGTGGCAGCACGAGCATGTGGTTTGGTTGCTCTTGAGCCTACAAGGGTTAGTCATATCATCTCCTACCTTGTTTGATATATGATTCTGAAGTCAGAGGTGTGGCAATCTTGACTCTGATTTTTGTGTCTTAGGTTGTGGAAATCCTCAAGGATCGCCCCTCATGGTTTCGTGATTGCCGAGCTGTTGATATCCTCAATGTGCTGCCTACTGCCAATGGTGGAACCGTTGAGATCCTATACATGCAGGTAAACCTTTTTTAGAGGTGACCAGATGGGTGGTTGGGGTGGGTTGTAGTTTGGATGGAAACTTGTCATTTTTTTTATTACGGGTCAAAAGAGGTCATGTTTGGTTGGGGTGACCTAAAAACACTCTTTTTGGTCTATCTTTAATATTTTATTATAAATAGTTAAGGCTTTCATCTTGATTACAAAAAAATCTAATAAGACAATAGTCTGAATCTTTTGATTTAAGAGATTGTATATAGACCCATTCGTGACGAGCTTCCCTTTGAGCAACTTTTTTTTAAATATTATTCGACCTATTCTAGGTAAAACACAAATCTAAATCGACCTATTCATAAGTCAATGGGTTGAAATTGGTAAATTTATTTTCTTGAAAAACAAAAAATTACTCATATATCTAAATAGACCCAAAATTTACGACGATGGATTCTTGATCTAGGTTGGTACCCTTGGGAAAAGCTACATTGAAGTCATGCATTCTCTTTTTTGTAATTTATTGTACTGCACTCATCTAATAGAATTTGTTAATGCACGTACAGTGTATAGTATATACTCGTAAAAAAGCTAGGACGTGCTACTATTGGTGCCACAGAGCATTTTCAACCCATTTAATTGTATACTTGTGGTTATTTTTAGCTTTAACTGGTCAAATGGGGATAAGAAAAAACAACATAAAAGGAAACAAATCAAAAGTCACCCAAAGCATATTTTTTGTTTATAAACCCGCTAAATAATCAAAAAATTCGATACTATTGACATAATTTAGTTCTTGTAAAGTTGTAATCATATTTGGCATCTGAATCTTCCGTAAAAAATGTTTCAGGTCAATCCAGTCTAACTCTGCTTTGACTCGTACAAAGTTACCCATTTTGAGCACTTACCGACCCGTTTATTTTTATGTTCTTCTGACCTAATTTATCTAGTATTAATTTTCTAGCTTTATGCTCCTACAACTTTGGCTACTGCTCGTGACTTCTTGTTGTTGCGATATACTTCTGTTACAGAAGATGGCAGTTTAGTGGTATGTTTTTTCTTTTCAATTTGTAATTTCTCTTTTTTTTTCTCTACATAATTGTATTCTGAGGATTTAATTTCTTGATATGTGGTTAGGTTTGTGAAAGATCACTAACCAACACCCAAAATGGTCCGAGCATACCATCAGTTCCAAACTTTGTGCGGGCTGAAATGCTGCCTAGTGGTTACTTAATTAGACCCTGTGAAGGTGGTTCGATTATTCATATTGTGGATCATATGAATCTTGAGGTAAACCGTGTATAATATTTATTAGAATGGGTCAATATCTGCTTTGGTAACGTGTTGATTCTATAAAACTTTTTAAGTGTTGAAAAGGAAATGGGCCCAATGATTTGAACAGTTTGAAAATGAGCTATAGCATATACAAGTTTTTACCCCATGCTAACTTTAAATAAAAGAATTGATCATATATTTAATGTGGGTTTCTGTAATGGTGTCACATTTCTTTTGAACTAAGAGAATGGACAAAAAAGTGTAGGTGGGTCAATCCAAACCCAAACAGTTTAATTTGTTTTGTTACGTAAACTATTTACTAGATGTGGCAATTTCAAGTTAAGGAAACAGTTCCAAGGGGCAACATGCTGAAAGTCTATTAAAGTGTGTTCTTAGTGCATACATCTTTCTAAGTTTTAGTTAATTAAAAATTGAAATGTTAATGTAATATATTTTTTGCAATCATGCTTCACTCATTAATACTTTATAATTTCTTTTTAAGTAACTGGAATAAAAGTGTTTCGATTATCAACCCAAACCAATCGTACCCTAAGATTACTTTATTTGACCTGGGCTGATTTTGACCCATCACCTGTATTATCACATATATTAGCATAAAGTTTTAATACACTATTATTATTTAATACTTGTATTAATATTTAGGCATGGAGTGTGCCAGAAGTCTTGCGTCCATTATACGAATCATCAGCCATGCTTGCTCAAAAAAAGACAATGATGGTAATTAACAGTTTAATACATTTCATGTGTTCAGTGATGCTTCACAGGGGTGTTTGGTATTCGAATGCAACTCGAAGAATCCAAAATTAGAACCGAGTCAAATTCTTATTTTTGAAATTGAATCAGGTTAAACCTGAACTGAAGGTTTATGAATTGACTTTGATTTTTTTAATTGTAATTATGTATGCGCGCACGTGTGTGTGTGTGTGTGTGTGTGTATATATATAAATATAAATATATGTATGTGTGTATATATGTATATGTATGTGTATATATACTAGGCGTGTTAGATACAGAACCAATTTTATTGTAGACCTGCAAGAACGGGATAAACACTTGTACACCACATATAATGGTATAGAAAGAGAGAGAGGGTGGATCATGATACAAAACTGAGATATGTATAGGTGTTTATACGGACAATTCTTTACTTAAAATTGGTTATTTATTTAACACCCTCTGTATTTATATATGTGTATATATATATATGTATATATATGTATAATTAAATGATGTAGTAATATGAATATCCTTCTTTATGATTTGAAAAAAGAGAAAACTAGAAATCTTTATTTGAGTACTTGGAAACTAAGAATTTGTACACTTCGTGTTTTGAGAATTTATACACTTCATGTTTTGAGTAGTTGAAATTCATAATTGTAATTTGTTGAATTTTCTTATTTGGAATTAAGTTTGGACAAGGGACTAAAGTTACAAAATCAGTTGAAACAGCTTACCATTTGAACTAAATTAGAATAAGAGTATGAATGTGAATTTGATTTTGTTTTAAAATCAATCTAAAAATTTTTAAACCCGAACAATCCAATTAGAACATGTGGAAACCAGACCCTGACTAGATGAAACACCCCTAAATTATTTCATATATAATTTGAAATTAATATTTGGCACTTTAATAGGCGTTACGCCAGCTTAGGCAAATTGCTCTTGAAGTTTCACAATCGGGTGCCCCTAACAGTTGGGGCCGAAGACCTGCAGCACTAAGGGCACTTAGCCAGAGGTTAAGCAGGGGTTTCAATGAGGCTCTCAATGGGTTTAATGATGAGGGGTGGTCATTAATGGCTAATGATGGGGTTGATGATGTCACCATTGTTGTGAACTCTTCACCTGAAAAGCTTATGGGATTGAATTTACCTATTGCAAATGGGTATTCGTCAGTTACTAATGCAGTCTTGTGTGCGAAAGCATCAATGCTCTTACAGGTTAGATACTTGAGTTGACATAATAGGCAGGTTGTGTTAAGTTCAAAATGGGTTCAGGTCATACATGGTTTTTGCTATGGGTTGAAATGGGGTTTGCCCGGCACAGTTTTTGTAGAATAACTGTAATTTTGATGTAAGTTGTTAATGTTTCAAATTGAGCAACACACCGAAATGAACTTCATTTTTTTTTCTGGTTTTAGCATGTCTTTTAAATTTAAGCTCAAAAAGTCAAAATATAAAGCAACTTCCATTTTGTTATAGATTTTAGCAACGACTCACCTAGTTAATATGCAGACTTTTAGAAAATAACTAACCTGGCAGCATCTTATTAACCATTTGAGTGTATATGCCATATGTCATCCAATATTGTCATTAATGAGTAATTTTAAATATAATTTTGTATAAAAAGATCATTCTTTAAACTCTTAAATAACTATATCTTTTAATTTTTTTTCATATAAGCATCTTTTATTGGAAGAATTAGTTTAGTGAGGCCGGTTACTAAAATTGGTAACACAATGTAAGTTGGTTTACAAATATGATTTCATATTATTTGTGTTTGCTCATGAATTTGAGTACACAAATTTATATTATTCCAATAATATCCTTGTATTTTGAATAAATTGATTTATTAAATCATGTATTAATAACAACTTTTGGCCGCCTTAGACTATATGTTGGAATTATGTCCTAATATAGTAAGTTACGCAATATAGCCTAATTTATGTATAATATGTTTGACCACCGATAAATCATATCCTGAATCAACCAATTTATAGTCATGGATCAAAAATGCTATTAGGCATTGCTATGATTGTTATGCTGCAACATTTTCATTTTTTATGCTAAATTTTATTTATTTTCTAGAATGTTCCTCCAGCTATCCTACTTAGGTTTTTGAGGGAACACCGTTCAGAATGGGCAGATACCAATATTGATGCTTATTCGGCTGCTGCTGTTAAACTTGGTCCATGTAGCCTACCAGGGGGGCGAATTGGAAATTTTGGGGGTCAAGTGATTCTTCCCCTGGCCCACATGATTGAGCATGAAGAGGCAAGTTGAGATCACCCATCATTTATTAATTTTACAACCATTTTGTTTATATAGTTATTTTTGGATGATATTAAAAACTAGCAGCTCAGGTAATGGCCAATGGGTCAAAACAAGTACAGTTTATGTACGGGTCAATGTGGGTGGGGTCGGTGGCCAGTTGGATAACCTCAATTCTTGGATAACCTCAATTCTTTTGTCCATTTTTGTTTGAATTCTATAAATAATCAATATAGAAAATAGATTTAAAACCATATTATAAAGATTAGTGCACTTTCTTTCAAATAAAATGATTGTCAACATTTAAATAAACGTTACGCGACTTCTGACAAGCTTAATCTGGCCATTTCATTTGGATATAGTTTGTGTTCTACCTATTTGACCTGTCATTAAGGAATAGAGGCCTGAATTGATCCATTTTATATTTTAGAGTTCATTGAAATTACTATTTCAAGTTATAAGTTTATGTTCCATAGAATTTGCGAAACACACATTAGTTGTTTCCACTAATATTCTTTAAATATCTAAAAAGGGGAGTAGAATTAGTATGGAGTATAGACACACTTCATTTTTGTGTAAATGTGTTGTGGCTAATTGCTTCCAAATTCCACTTTTTAAGTACACAGGAATTGAGTTAAACTCACATTTCACTCCACAGTAAAGAAAGTTAAAAGAATATTCTCACTTCTTACACTGTGTATATGTGGTGAATCTATTGATTTAGTTCAAATTTTAATGTTTGTTTGATTATGTTTCTTTTTGTGTTCTGTAGTTGTTGGAGGTTATTAAAATGGAGGGTGTTGGGCATTGTCCTGAAGAATCCTTAATACCAAGAGATATGATTCTCCTGCAAGTATGTGTTCTCTCACAGTTATATTTCTATAGGTCTAATTACATAAAATAGTAACAAACTTTCATTAATCATCGAATTAAGTAAAATGTGTTTTGTTTTAATCATTTTTAAAAAAGTTGACCAAAATACTCTTGAAATGGTTACTATTGTTAATGCATGTTGGCAGCAAGGTATTCAAAATTTTTTATATGGCTATTTTCATCGTTTGACACGGTTTTGATCAAAATTGGTATAAATGAAACAAAATATTAATGATAATAAAATAACTTCAAAGGTTATTTGGTTAACCTGTTTTTAAATTGACTATAACGAGCCATATATCTTAACATCAATGACCCCAACAGTATAAAAAGATAAACTTAAATGACTTTGTTGGAACATTGATTAAAGGTCACTGATTTGCACATGAACAGTGAGATCTAATACCTTTTCTGTAACTTCATTTATAATAGCTATGCAATGGAATGGATGAGACTGCCGTTGGCATGTGCGCCGAGCTCATATTTGCTCCCATTGATGCTTCTTTTGCTGATGATGCACCTCTTTTGCCTTCTGGTTTTCGTATCATTCCGCTTGACCCAATTAAGGTTAGGATCCATGTAGCAATTGTGTTTTTTATTTTTTATTTATCAATAAAATGAAGAGTAGGACTATTTGAGATATAACATGATCCAAATCACTCTTTCGTGTCACCATTTCGTGTCTAATCGTTATTGTTTCAGACTTCAGTTACTTATGCCAGGAAAATAGAAGCCAATTTCTTATCTACTTATATAAAACGCAGGATGGTTCGAGTCCCAATCGCACCCTCGATCTTGCTTCTGCTCTTGAAATTGGCGGGTCCGGGACAAAAGTCTCAGGTAATCATAATGTTACTAGTGGCTCTGCAAGATCTGTGGTGACAATGGCATTTGAATTTGCATGTGAGAGTCACATGCAAGAAACCGTTGCTACTATAGCCCGTCAATATGTTCGATCCATTATATCTTCAGTTCAAAGGGTTGCATCGGCTCTATCTCCTAACATGAATCCTAATGGTGCCCTGCATGCACCATTAGGCACTCCTGAAGCACAAATTTTGGCTCTATGGATTTCCCACAGTTACAGGTGAAAAGATTACCAATTCCATGCTTTACTTGCGTCAACACAACAAAAATACAAATTATATACACTGTTTGTCTGAAAATAACTGTCCATTATAAAAATGGGTAGTTACAATCTCGCTATTTATAAAAAATCTACCCTTATGACTCTTTTCATTACATTTTCCAAGTTTTCCAAGTCATTTGGTATGTTAAATACATTTAGTGTAAAATTGACATTCTCAAATTAAACAACGCATAAAGTTTACATATATTAAATTGTGTGTTTTATGTTAGTGAGAAAATTATTTTTGCGACAAAGGGAGTTTTTTTTGTTTTTCTTCAATGCTATAATCATGTGGAAAATGTTCACATGTGCAATGGTAAAAGAATGCATTAAGTTGTGAAAAGTTTGTTTATACAAGAAACTTTCACTATTCTAACAAAATGTTATTTCGTGACCACATCACCTCTCTACCAGTTATAGCATAGCAAAATACGGGTGTCATGTCACCTTTTCCCAGTCATAGGAGGTGAATTTGCACCAAATGGTAACGGAAGGAAGCTTCGTTATAAAAAACGATCATTGTATACAATGATAAAAACATAAAAGTTTATTGCAATTTGGAGTGATAAATCCATTGTGGTTAGAATTGTGGGAACAATTATTTCACTTATAAATGTGTAGAAATTTTATACTTATATTATATGTTGACGTCAGTTTTCATTTTAATTTTTCCCAATATTATGGTAGTTGTTACTTGGGTGTGGAGCTGCTTAAATCCGGAAGTGAAAACATTTTGAAATCACTTTGGAACCACTCAGATGCAATCATGTGTTGCTCTCTTAAGGTCACTTTCTTATACAATAATTACAATCTGTGAATAGTATTCCATTATATCTTATATTATACCATGCAAATAAAATTATTATTTAAAATATTATTCTTGCTATGCTTATAAGAACTTTTGTGCAGGCATTGCCCGTGTTCACATTTGCTAACCAGGCTGGCTTAGATATGCTTGAGACGACCTTGGTTGCGCTTCAAGACATAAGTTTGGAGAGAGTTCTTGATGAGCATGGGCGTAAAGGTCTTTTCACAGAATTCACACAGATAATGCAACAGGTTTGCCGATCGTTTTCTTGAGTTGTACTTTTTCATGACTCGTAGGACTAGAGGTGACAAAATAGGTGGATTGATAAGTTGGGTTATGAGTCAAAAATGGTAAACTTTTGGTACAGTAAAAAACGGGTCATGTTGGATTGACCCGAAACACTTTTTGTTCAATTTTTAAAACTTCTTATTTCTTAACTACGTAAAGAATATTATTGCAATAATATTATTTCACTAAAGTGATTTAGTAGTTAGTTGTATACATTAAAACCTAACTTCGGGGATTTTTGACCCTTTCGACATATTTTTGTTTTGTCTAAGTTTCTATTATATCTGTTAGACCTATTAGAGATAACCCAATTCAACCTGATTAATAACTAAATGGGTCAAACTTGCATCCATCTTTAAAGATTTTTATTAAATATGATCACCAAATCTATTCTAATACAATAATAGTCTAGTTATTTGAACAAAATGATATAGTAAATTATATGTGTAAAAAATCCAAAAACCCAAGAAAAAGAAGGCACTTTTCATATTTCTTTTAATATTTGTATTAAATATAATTACAAAGAAAATTTATCATGATAATAATCTAATTCTTTGAGTAAAGTGATTTGCTATTCTTTATGCTTGAGCATATACATTGACGGATTTTGGACCCGTTTCACTTGTTTCTTTCTAACTATTTTATTTTCCCAATCAATTCACCCGTTAGAAGCAAAACATACCCCAAATCGACCTGCTTACGAGTAAACATGTTTAAATTGCCCCCTGTACAAAGAACAACGGTAAAGATCTTGTATTTGGTGGCAGGGTTTCACGTGTCTTCAAGGGGGAGTGTGTTCATCTAGCATGGGGAGGCCTGTTTCGTATGAGAGAGCAGTGGCGTGGAAGGTATTGAACGACGAAGAAAACCCTCACTGTATCTGCTTTATGTTCATCAATTGGTCGTTTGTTTAATTTATTGGAAGTACTTCAATTAAGGATTCCACTATGTTTGGATGGATTCTTGTGGTGTGATGAAACGCATTGAAGGTAGCTACTGCTATTTATAACTATACAATTTGTTTCGGTTGACAAAAGCGTGGTATTGTTTGTCTATATATTAGTGAGATATCTCAGGCTTCTCTACGCGAGTTGTTCTGTTTTTAAGTATTGTTGTGCAATAAGTGGTGTTTTCATGGAAAAGGGCTTTTAAAAGCATGCAGAATTCTCTTATGCAGATTGAGTATGTTGTCGCGTATATTTACATTCCTAATTAACCATCTCGAGTAGTTCATGAGCAGCTTGCAATGTAGTTTATAGCCTTATTCTATGTATATTATCCATAGATGTGAAAAAGTAAATAATGAGTTATATGTCGCCATGTCGGTATACATGAAAATGATAAGTTAATACTTGGTATATATTTGAATATCTGGTTCAAAAAAGAAAATATTTAAAAATCTGGATCCAAAAAAGTGCCCAATCATTAAATTTTCACATGTTACATGTGAAGTCGATGATCTTTATATGTGGAAAAATTATAAATGAAAGGACTGATGTCGACCTTTGGAATTTTATGTCATTCAACGTTCTTCCGCTATGATTATTTTTTCTTAGATTAAATTTCTTGTATAACATGAAAGCAAAACAAGGGGGTGCTTTTGACTTAGTTTGAGATTTCGATGGTTTGGTTTTTATGATTTTACGGTTTGGTCTCTTTTTAAACTTAAAGTTTAACCTATTATTGATATTTCTTTTTCATTTTTGAAGTATATATTTATGTATATGTATATGTATTATAATTATAATGATTTAATTATATCTTTCTACTTTAATAAAAAAGTAATTTGACAGTCCACAATTCTTTTTATCAAATTTTTTCTGCTTCTCTTTTCTATTAAATAATTAGCTTAATTATTAATATTATTATTTTAATATTTTTTTAGATTAAAAATAGTTTTTATGACTTAAAATAGAGATAATTTTATTAATGTTATTTATAAATAAATAAATTTTTATAATAACTTTTTCTAAAACATCAAACATTTTAAAATGATATTTTTATATGGTTTGTTTTAAAATAAAATGTTTATTTTTTGAAAAAAAAATTAAAATAAAAATTTAAAAAGTTGATGTTATTTTCTTTATTACTTATATTCCTTACTCATACGTAATTTAGTAACATCATATCTTATAAGTTTGTTTTATAATTAATAAAATTTTATTATATTCATATTTTCTTTATTAAACCCGTTTAATACACGGGTTTACTAAAGCTAGTTTGAAATATATATTTATGTAAATGCATTATAATCATGAATTATCAAACAATTACAACCGATAGTTACACCGGTCGAACTATAAAGAATTGAATTACCAACTTCCTCCAATTATTTCTTAAACCTAAAACTTGCTATTCAAGTACATCAACCAAGGTGCATAATCAAACGACGTCTTCAAATTAAAGGTCGAAAATGGTTCTAATAGTTTTACACTAGAAGTACTATAACATCCTTTTAAAGAATTCGACGATGATAGTATTTTCTATATTAGTTTACAAGTCAAAGGAAATATCTTAAAGGAACAAATGATTGTGGCATTATGAAATGTTACCAAATATCAAGTTGTTAACGAGCGTTTTAAATTGGAGGAGTGTTATATATATAAACTAGCTTTAGTAAACCCGTGTAATACAAAGGTTGAATAAATAAAATATTAAATTGAATAAAATTTATTAATTATAAAATGATAGACTAAAACATGATATGATTGAAATTATGTATAATAATAATTATTAGAAGGCGACCTTGGAGCAACTGGTAAGGTTGCTGCTTTGTGACATTGAGGTCATGGGTTCTAGCCGTGGAAACAGCCTCTTGCATAAAATTATGCAAGGAAAGGTTGCGTACATCAGATCGCTTCGCGATCCGGCCCCTCCCCGGACCCTGCGCAAAGCGGGAGATTCATGCACCGGGTACGTCCTTTTTTTAATAATTATAAGTAATAAAACAATAATATGAACCTTTTAATTTTTTTTACTTTTTCAAAGATAAATTAGACATTTTGTTTTAAAACAACATTAATTTTTTTTTTAAAATTTCCTTACTATAAATCCCTATTTTAATTATTTTTGTTTTATTAAAAAATTACTTT
>BJCO01160413.1:0-15916 GCA_018326465.1 Flaveria floridana | reverse complement strand
AGTGATTATAAAACTTTATAAACTTAAATAAGACCTTTAAATTTAATTATAAAATAACAATTCAACCTCCAACAAAAATATAAATGTTTATGACGTCAAATGGTCTAAATGAATAAAATTTTTGAATAACCTCATTTATAATATTGTTTAGACTACACCATTATACGTTGAATTCATTGAAATACATAATCAAAACAAAATAGGTTCGGGTTACAATTTGAAAATGGGTCAAATGTTACACCAATGAATTTCCTTTATTATTTTTTTTACGATTGAGACCTTAAATGAATTGAAGATGGATGGCTTTATGTTGATCTATGAATAAAATGAAGCTACCGAAAACTCAAAGATTCAACGCTGGCCGTCAACTGTAAAATTCTGCCAACTACTAATGCACTCAAAGAAGAACACCTGATTTACTATTTATTAGCATTTGACTTGATAAGCTGTTGATCGACTATTACACTAGACAAGAGTGTGTACCGAGGTACATTGGCGCCTGTATTATACTACTTTTTGGAAACAACATTGTACTGAACCTGCTGATCTCTGATGTGCCAATTGCCTGTCTACGATATACATATGTTATCCTAAACCAGGAATAGATGTAAAGTTATTTTGTTATTTGTGTTTAGCTTTCTTAGTATAAATATCTCTCACTTTTTTAGTTTTAAGGTTAGCTTGTCAGTCCACTTATTATCTACTGATATTTACTCATTGTAATCACAAAATATTAATCAAGTGAAACTTTGAAAAAACAGCTTGTGTTTTTATTATTACTCAATATACCTTTGTTTGTTAAGTAAGACAGTTGATTTAGATTTCGCATTTATCATCTACCGATCACTGGAAAAGTTTTGTTAGTCCACAACCCAATCCACCACATTTTAAGCTCAATGATAGTTTTTTCTTAAGGCTTTAAACATTAAGAAAAGCTATAACCGTGAAATGCCAAGGATGATTATAAGTAAAGTAAGGGGGCGTTTGGTGGGAAGGAATTGAATTGAATAGAATGGAATTGAGAAACTAGTATAATTTTTAAGTAAAATTATGTTTGAGTGGGTAATTAAATGTACAACCTAAGGAAATGTTTCATCTCAAATTCCCTTGGTTGTGGGATTTCAAATACCCTCTCTAGGTGAAACGATTTTAAAATCCCACAACCAAGGGAATTTGAGGTGAAACATTCCATCGGGTTTACTTTTAATTGCTCACTCAAATACACTTTTACTTAAAAATTATACTAGTTTCTCAATTTCATTCCTTCCAACCAAACGCTCCCTAAGTCTTCCGCCAAAGGAGGGATTTCTAGCTTTCCACGCACTAAAGTTTTCATTAAATTTTCCAACAATAGGTGTCTATAGGCATTCCGGGTGTGCGATAGGGAGAGAATCGATTCCACACCCCATTATGTTAGCCAAGCTCACACATTTAGAATCGGAAGTGTCAATTCTTGCATGTTTGCTTTTTGTGGTGATTGATTTTGAGACCCAAAGTAATATGGATACATCTAAGCAATAGTTTAAGGTTTTTGATGGTTGTTCTCCTCCCATTTTCTCACAAAGAAAACATCATCGACATACGTAAAATGAGTAATAAGATCGCCCTCCTGCTACTTAAAACGAACCTTTATTATTAGTCGATTTCATAATAATGAACAAGAAAGGAGATATTAGGTCTTCTTCTCTACCTTCCTATGTAATAGGTAGTCCATCCGAGGATGAACCATTCACGAGAACAGTAGCACAAACCTAAATTAAGCTATCCATGTATCCATTATAGCAGTTTCTTGCCAAAGTTCTTTTGCTCCATACTGGAGTGAAGGCTAGTATAAGGTGTCAAATGCTTTTGCGAAATCTACTTTGAATAAAATCATTTTTTCTAATTAGTCTTTTTAATCCAATTTTGCATCTCATTAACCAAGATATACCATTTGAAAAACATAGCAAACCATCGAGTGTTCAAAGTCGATAATGGAACTCGTGCCTTTTTGAACCCTTGTTGTCAATAATTTGCCCATATAATTTAACATACACCCAAACTAACTAACTCCTCAAAAATCATTTACATTCTGTTTCCGAGTCACTTAAGGGGGAAAAAGGAAGTCTTTTTTTTTTCTCTTTCTTCTTTTTTCTTCTTTTCCTTTTTCTTCTCTTCTCTCCACTTCTTTCGATTTGAAATTTTTGCATTCATTATTCTTTCACTTCCTTTTTTCTCTTCATATGTGAACTCAGAAACACAATTTTTTTACTTTTCTTTTATTTCCGTTTAACCAAAAAAAAACTCAAGAAGACAACCGCTTTTTTTTCTTTTCTTGCACTTTCTTTCTTTTCTCTTCTTAAATAAACTCGGAAATATCGCGTTTGAGAGAATCCTAGAATTAGGACTTAGGAGTATCAGGAATGAAAAAGAGACGTTGCAACCTTTAGTAATGAAACCTTTAGGTTGAAGATTCTGACAACTCCAACAGAATTAATCTTTATATCATCCCAACCTTTTATGATAAAGTTAAATGTCAAACCATCAGTCCCACAGGTGAGCAAGTGGTCACATCGCCTCTACCGACCACATCCTTCAACGACTCCCTCCTGCCTTGTGTGAGATATGTTGTTCAGGTGTCCTTTCATAGGTGTCAACACCAAACGACTTGTCAAAAGCAAAAGCGAGTGGTGACTCTATCGGAATCTATAAAACTCGACTGGTCGGTACATGGCAACTGTAAACTGCAACACTACTATTCAAGCAACTTTGGTCGCTAATATTCAGGAACCACCATGAGTCTATTACCATGTTCCATCATGTCCTGTTTACAACCAAAACTACACCTTCCTGTCCAAATCTGGAGTTATGTAAGATTCAACCTCTTCTTTTTGGGTTTCAAAATAATGCTATCAACACATGCATTATCACAATGATTATAGATTTAGAGTTTAAATACCCAAATTCAACATCAATTTTGCAGGCTTCATTTCTTCACAAATCAAACAAAAATACAATATGATTATAGCTTTCGATACATAAGTAAACAAAAATGCTAAATAACAATACAAACGGTGGGACGCAAGTCATTAAATTAACATCATCTTTGATTCTCATATTACCATTTAAATAAAAGCTTTCATCATCGTCGTCGTCATCATCATCATCACTCTCGTCATCATCACTTTCGTCATCATCATAAGGACCTTTATTGCTTCTACTAAAAACAGATGAACTCAAATAACAGCATTAACTGTACATCAAACCCATCTCAAATTTCTTTCAATCTAATGACCCAAAATGCTCTATATGATGATATCACAAAACCAAGAAACACAGATCTGTAAAAAGGATCTGATAAAATACCATTCAATGATCATTGTTGGTAGCAAGGCTCTCATAGAACAGGATGTACCCATGATCAGTGTTGCTTGCATACTCTTGAGCAGACCCAAATGAGGTTTGAACAGCAGACTCGTCAATCATTTCCACATTTTCATCATCAAAGAACAACCAGTGGTTGTGGCTTTTGACCAGGCTTACATAATGTCCGTGGTTAGGCCCGCTCCCAACATGAACCACCACTGCAAATAGCGAGTACTCACAATCCGCATCCTCCATTGTGTTGGTCAGCTTCAGCTCTAGAGGGAAAACAACACGATATGATAACTTTTTGTACCTGCCCAGTTGTTCCATGTACTTGAAACGCTTCAAATGTATAACCAAAATATGTGGCGGTTTCTTTATCTTCATCCTCTTTTGTGCTTCCTGCAAACTGAACCATGAAAATGAAACAATTAGAGGTGGCAATTTAGACTTATTTACAGACAAACAGGTCAGTTTGGGTTATACTTCATCTCTAGGATTCATGCGGATCAAGTGGGTTCAGTCAACGACTTTAAGGGTTCATTCTAGAAATTGTTTATATTCCATGAACTCGACACATACTCAAATTTCTCCCACGAAAGAAACTTTCAGGGTTCATTTTTCTAAATGGTTACAAATATATCTCAAAGTACACATGCCCACATTTCCCAATAAAAGGAAACATTTAATTTTTGAAAGTGGTTTCAACCTGCAGCATTTATCACAGAAGAACTTATCCTCAGCATTTAAGGTCTCGGTGGAGCTGAAGTTCTTTAGACAACTAGTAATCGAACTGTTCTGCTCAATATCAAGGCTCAAATCTAAAAATGTCTCATCCCTTGCAGTCACAGTCTCACATCTTAAACACTTTGTTTCGTTTGTAAGTATACCCTGGATTTGAGACGATAAGAACCAGTCAACAAAAGCCACAAGCACAAGCTAGTAAAATATGATTAAAAACAAAGATATAAGATTATGGAAACTAGGTTTCGTGGCTGATCTTGATATGATGATAGAAAGTCACAAACTTATAGGGTTGAACAAAGTTCAGTTAGGTTGGTTACCAACAGTTTCATTTAGGGTTTTCGTGGGTCAAAACCAGAACAGAAAGGAACCAGAACCAAAAATACCAAATATTCAGTTAAAGGTCATCAAAATTTATAATGATATAGAAAGAAAACAGTGTTTCAACTTTCAAGTTTGTAAAATACTATTTCAAAAGGCACAGTAAAGACCCAGTTGCAGACCACACAAATGACCATACTGAAACAAAAACTTGCTTTCTTAACCCGTGAACCAAGAACCGAACCAAATACAGCTGGTTCCCCTCCGATCCAGTCCATTTTGTGGTTTTCTTGGTCCTGACCAGTTTTACAGCTGCCTAATTTCATGGGAACAAAATGATACTTTTAAATTAATGAAGCTGGAAACCCTCGGCCTAGTTTCATGGTTTAGTTGATTGACAGACAATTTAAGGGTGGTTGTAGACTCCACTAATTTAAAATTTAAGTCAAAGTAGCATAAATGTAATTCAAGAACTGCATGTATGTTTAACTTCGTTTTAGTTTTTTTAAATCAACTTTATATAAGAGGTTAAATGTCTTTTGATTTTTCATTAAGATCAGTATATATTTCTTCACTCAACATTGAATTACATGAATTATCGGTTTTCAAACTAACCTGGAAGTTTTTGTGAACCCAGGTAACCAAGGGCTCCTTTCGTACACCATTGGCCTGAGCAACATGCGTCCCATTGGGAATCTTTTCGGGAGGCGAGAAATGTTCTTTTAAACCTTTTGCTGATTTGGCTTCTTTCTCTAGTATGTCAACTAGTTCGTTTAACAAGAAATTCAAGAATTCATGTGCATCCTACACAATATTTATAAAATCAATATGTTACAAAATAAAAACTTCATAAGCAATTTCAAATATACAATGTAATAGGTGGCTAGTATACCTGATGCATGTAACCACGAAAAAGCTCATTTTCTTTCTTCACTCTTTGCACAAAGCGTTTCGGAGCGATAACGCCTGTTTTCTTCTTTTGCGTACTAATCTAGTACAATGTACCAGAAATCACATTAGCTACAAATTTGGCAACTAACAATTTTTTGACCAGGGGTTTTAAGTTGATTTAGGGGTTAATATCTTGACCATTATAGTTTTCATGTAGGATAAAAAGTTAGGAAACAGATAACACAAAGCGTTGGTCCTTCAATAAGTTTTCATGTCAAACTTTACATCAAACTTTACATGCTCCCTAAATGGTCTTTCATAAAAATTAACACTTCTTTTTCTTAAATAAGTTTTGGGTTTCAAACGTTGTTAACCACGTATATTTTCCATCTTTCCCAAAACAAATATCAATTTTGATAGATAGAACAATATTGCCAAGTGCATGTACTCTTTAGCCAACAAAAACACAAATCAGACGCTACACAAGTGTATGTGAAGGCCACCCAAATATTCAACTTCTATCACTAAGAATACCCAAATAGTGAAACCACTTGATAGGCCCCCAAGTATTTATCAAATTTCATTTATACCAATTCTCTCATGTGAATGATACAAATGCCCTTAAATTCTTGTTAATGAAAAAAAATACTTTTAATGAGGTCACAACATGTAATAGATTAAATTACTTGTGTTTTCAAGAAGATTTAAGGGCATCTCATCATATGACAAGTTTTTGGCCAAATTTGGTATAACTGAAGCCAGATAAATACATGGTTATAAAGTAGTTTAAACATATAAGCGACCTTAATGAAAAATAATTGAATGGCCTCTATATACATTATCCCTTAACAAGGAACATGTAATAGTCAAGACCTTAATCAATTAATTTTACGTGACAGAGATATATCATCAGGTTTAAGTTAAAAATGTTAGATCACAGAGCTAAAATATAAAATTCATATAGCTACTACACGTCAAACGACAAAAATAACTATCATCCCTCAGCAATGAAATTGAGAACTAGAGTAAATATTTTGTAAAAGCAAAGCTTTTTACATACTTCTAACTTGCAATACATCCCTGGCCACTTCTGCATTAGTCATAAAAGATAAAGAAACAACATATCTTCATATGTCGGGGCCATGAAAAAAGTAATTACATACAATCCCATTAAGCAGAATAAGCAATCTAACTAGAAAGAGTAAAGGAGACCACTAAGGGTATATTCTAGTAAATTGGTACCTGCATAAACAGTTCTGCCAAACATGTGAGGAGATTTTCTTCTACGTCCCCTGGATTTTTAACATTTCCATAATATTCAAGTAATTGTTCACGAAATGGAACACAAAAATATAGAGCCTGAAAAGTAAGAATAAACCTGTGTGAGATACATATTTAAATCAAAACTGAGCAAGTTACTTAAAAAGTGTAATAAACCAAATTGCACTTGAGACCATGAACAGTATCTTAAAAGGTTAATGAACCAAACTGCAACTGCATTACCAGATTTTCAGAACCATTGTGTAGTTGCAAACTGCCAAAAGGCACTATGTGGGCAAAAACAGTGATGTTGGACATTTTGAAAAAGACATTTTGTCCAATACAAATTATTATTGCTAGATTTAGTAGTGTATTTCATATTCACAAGAATGGTTAGTAATTTGAAATGACAAGTCAGTACAATTGTTTGAGAAGTCAATCACTTAAAGACAGTCTACCTATGTAGTAAGACATTTTGTCCAATACAAATTAATATTGCTAGATTTTGAGAAGTCAATCACTCAATGTGCATTAAACTTTCAACAATACAAAGTAAGAAACCCCGTTTCTTGGTAAAAAGTTAAAAACAGATGCAAGTTCAAATTAATGCCAAAAGTCATGACTGCTTATGCACTTGCTAAGCTAATTTAAAGCATGGTTTTATATACAGTATATTTAAAGTTAAAATAAAGTATATTATGGGACACAATAACTATAAGAAAAGAAAAAACAGATAAATTCTGTTACTTGGTTTTAAAAATAGCGCCTAAGGCAAGCTTAAGGCGTGAGGCTCTAGAGGCGATCAGGAAAACGCCTCAGGGCTTTGAGGCGGCGCCTCGTGCACATCTAGGCCAAATTTGGTCAACATTGGTCGAGATTGGGTTCGTAAAGGGATGATAAGTAGAAATAACCAAAGGGATGACGAGATTATGAATGATTAATATGGTAAAAAAAGCTAATATGTAAAAAAGCTTAGACAAATTCAACTTTTGGCTGTACGGATAGCTTATTTTGTTGCACATAGAACAACGCCTCGCATACGTGAGGCTCTCTCCTCATGCCTCACACATAGCGCCTCGTCTTTTCAAACTTAAATGCCTCGGAGCGCGTAACGCTTTTTAAAACCAAGTTCTGTTACAGCCTTACAGGCAAAAACAAAGTCAACTGCAGTCCAAAACACCATCACGATGCCAAGCAGATAATGGTATTTTTACAGTTAAATACACATGAAATAAATAAAAGATCAGCAGTTAGCTACCTCAGTGTAGAACTGAATGCTTACAAATTTGCAAAAGCGGAAAGCAGATACTTCTATTCCTTAAATAAATCTTTCAAACCATAATTGTACAATTCGAACAAGATGTATGTACAATTCTAGATCACTCCCCTTTCCTTTATTTTCTCCTTGAAATCACAAGACACACAAACAACTAAAAAACAATCAGAAACTAATTCTCAAGAAACTAGGCAGGTAAAAAAAACAAATCTGCAAACCACATAATCCACCAAGATGATAAATCCGATGATTGAATACATTGACCAAAAATGAAGTCTATATATGCATTTCTAATGTTAATCAAAATCAGCGGAACAAACCCTACCTAAATTTGATCAGTTTAACTACAAAAACAACAAGCGTCAAACTAAACTTCATAAAACAACTAAACAGAATAAACCAATAAGATCACACTCAACAAACAACAACAGACAAAATCCAACAGAACCTGCAAGACGCTGTTACAATAGCAAGTGTTGCCGAAGTTCTCAAATCCAAAATATCTTTCGCCTTCAGGAAACTGGTCTCCTAGAGCTTTCTCGAGCTTAGACCCCGTTGCCCCCATGAGACCATCCACCAGATACCAGAACTCCTCTATTTCTCTCTATATCTTCAATCGAAACCCGACGAAATTCAGCGAGTAATACAGCAACTCAATAGAGAAAACGAAATCGGAATGCGATTGCGTAGGGTTGTTGAGAAAATCTAGCAGAAGGCGTATTATTGATCATAAATCTAGATGAAAATGGAAAATTTGCTGTGGAATCGATTAGGGTTTATACGTTGAAACGGATATTTCGAAGAGAGGCGTGAGGAAACGGTTTGATCGGATTTTGCGTTATCAAACAGTTGTTTTGGCCCTTTGATTCTTTCAAGTTGACTCCTCTCATGTGGGAGTGTTAGTTCACATAATTATGACTTAATTTTATTATTTTGTATATTTAGTATGTTTATAAGGTTTAATTTTTTTTAAATCATAATATACATATACTAACTTTAGTTATCCGTGTATTACACGAGAAGAAGATGGTTAATTAATAAATATACAAAAAACATAAATAAAACCAAGTGCGTTATATATTAAATAATAAGTAACAACTTCCGATCATTAGTTCAGAAATAAACAAAAACTACTTGTAAACTGCATTTGTAGCAACATTAGTAGGTTGTTATCATTATCTGAAGCTAAGAGTTTTAATCCATCCCTACTATTGACTTCTGACAAGGCGACATAAAAATGACCATGCGTAAAAACAGACTCTTTTAAGTATAAACCGACTCTTAACAGAGATTGACTTTGACTTTTTTTATTGTTATAGCGACACATAAAGCCAAAGAAAACTATCTTCTTTTAAAACTTTAAAGGAATGCTTTTTCCAGAATGTATTAAACTCAAACTTGGAATGAATGTGCGGGTGCCAACATTGCTACGTGATATAATCTTAGCTTCTGTAACATGATTGGAAAGTGATATAACCTTAAGTCTAGTTTCATTACACAAACCACTTTTTTATGAATGTTTCTCAGAAACATGACGGGAACACTAACCTTTAATACTAAAAAGTGGTTTGGTAATCCAAAAACCTTTATTCCGTTTAGAAAATCTGAAGAGCATAAAATCTCATCGAATGTAACGTTAATATACTCTTCATGGCTTATAGAATTTAAACTTAGGTACTCTTTTTCATCAACTGGAAAATGAAAGTAAACGATCATTGATTTCTTGAACAACTTTTCTTTTTGGAGCAAGAATTCCCCTCTCTTAAAAGAAAGTTGAGTTTTCAAAATTACTAATGATAAAAGGATACACAAACTTGATTAGTAATAAGAAGATCATATGGTATATCTATTGTAGCCTCCCCATCATTCGATCCACGAAGGTCACCCTCACCTAGTTTTAATAGCCAATTTGCAAAGTTGTTTGTTTCTTTGATATTGCATTGGTCGGCACCAACAATTAATCTCATGTTTTTATGAGAGTATGTACCTTACACTTTTGCCAAATATATGAAGAGCTTAGTGATGTGTTTAAAATATCTTATCTTTTACCATTCACAATCATCTACAAACTTAATTTTTAAATTTTCATCACTAAAAAGATTTATCATATAAAGAATCAAAGCTCAAGTTTATGAGAATTTGATGAAAATACTCAAAAAAAAAATTGTTGTCAAGAATCACAAACACATACTAAAAGTAACGAAATTTACATAAATTAACCAAAATCAAGGCAATTTGGACGTTGAAGGTCAAAGGGAGATCACAACATATACGGATCATAAAAGTGATACAAAATTGTAAGAAGATTGAAAATCGATACTTTTTATAGAGTGATCAAGTATGAGATAATTTTGAACAAGCGTTAACAGATCAAATCATGAGCTAGATATTAGGTGGGTGCGAGGATATTAGTATGAAAAATTGAGATTTGAATAATATATACCAAAAGGTTATATGTAATAATGAGATAATTTTGGATTGCTTTGACCCTGTAATTTCGTTGGAAGCAACGTACCTATCTCTTGAGATAGCGTATGGTTTGTCTGCATCTGACCCTCCCCAGACCTTACCAATAGTTGTGTACTATAGGTGAGATTTACTGGGTATGGTTGTTGTTGGTTTTTTTTGACCCTGTAATCGAATATAGGGATATAGCATTGAATTGGGTCGGATCAATCCATTAATGTTCATAACATCTCTGATTAGTTGTTGATTGTTATTTATTTAATACTAACTTTACTAAACCCATATAATACATGAGTTGAAAAAATAAACTATAAAAATATAATAAAGTTTTATGAAGTATAAAATGATATTCTAAAATAAGATATGATTAAAATTACGTATAAGTAATAACTATAAATAATAAAAGTATGATATCAATTTTTAAACTTTTTCCCAAAAAAATAAACATTTTTTTTTCAAAATGAACCGTATTAAAAAATGTAATTTTAAAAAGTTCTTGTTATAGCTCGTAATTTTAATTATTTTTTAGTTTATTAAAAATTTATTTTTCAAAAACACCAATTTTTAAATATTTCATATTCTAAAAGAAGTTTGATGTTTTAGAAAAATTAATTTTATAAAAATATGTTTTATAGAGATAACATTAATAAAATGACATCTTTCCTAACTTATTAAATAAATATTTTTAATCTAAAAAAGAATTAAAATTACTTAATCTTTCTTAGTTTAGGTAATTATTTAAAAGAAGATAGAGGCGTGAAAAAGAAAACTTAGGTGGCTTAGGAATATGCCAATTGTCCCTCCAGATTGCTCTTTTAGTATTATATATACATTAGGTTATAAAAATGTGTGATACACAAACATAAAATGAAAAAAGTTAAATTTAACTAATTGTCATAATTGTTATAGACTTCAAACATATTGTAAATCATTTTGAAATTATTTAATATTTCTCTACTTTTAACCATTTATAATGAAACGTATAACTGACAGTTGGTCAATAATAGATCTTTCAAATATAAACCAACCCTGGATGAGTATTATTATTATTTTTTGTTAATGGTCATAGCACAACATAAAACCAGTGGAAACTAAGATTTTATACAAAATAAATTCTAAAGACATATCGATTGTTTTATTTTATGGAGCTCTTATATCCTTAATTGGTTTTGTAAAGACGCGAAGGTAGTTCATGAAACAACCTAAAACTCTCATGGCAATTTATAATTTTGGTATTGTAGAAAATACAAATCTTATCCTAAGTGTTAACATACTTCAAATTATTTTTGTTTTTTTCAAGAGTTAGATAGCTAATATTAAAACATACTCTTGATTCAAAAATCTTCTCAAACAGTTGAACCATTTACTCAAGTAAGTTGCATGAATAGAGGTACCTTTAAAATATTTATTAGTAATGAGTAATAAGTAATAATAAGTTATGTTAATTGCTAAAAATAATATATTAGTTGAAAACAAATAAAGTATTCATCAACAACTATCATTTCAATATAATAGATTTCATTGGGGTCTTTGATTTTTTCATTGTCTTTAGAGTCATTTTATACGAAACCTAATGGTAAAGATTTAAACTTTAACATCAAGGTTGTTCAGTATGATTATCTGATTTGACTATATTAAGTTGTGCAAAATATAAAACAAATAAAATTTAAGTAAATAGCATTTTATTTACAAAGAGGAAGGGGAAGAGAATAAAAAAATTGAGAGACCAACCTGTGTTGTATATTTGTATATAATAAGGGATTGAATTTCAAAATCTATAAAAGTGAAAATAATTTTGTTAAAAATATGGAAATAAAATAATTGATTTTACATTTTTAAAAATAGTTTACATGATAAAGCTTATTCATCTTCATTTTTGTCTCCATACTCTAATAATAGAGTAACTAGTGGGACACATGACAATATTATATTCATTTTCATCAAAAATTTTACGTTTCTCTCACATATTTAATAATTACATTAATTACTAACAAAATTCTGCCTATTCATATATAATCTCAAGCATATCTTATCTCAAAATGTTGTTTTATAATTTTTATATTTTTATTTTACTTAATATTATATTTATTTAACTCGTATAATATACGGGTTACTAAAACTAGTTAGTGATAATAATTGAAAGTTAAAATGGAATTAAATGTAATAATTTTAAATTCAAAATATATATATGAAATGAAAACCATGAAATTTAGTAGAATCTTAAGATTAGACTATGTGTAATGGTTGTTAAGTTAAAATGTCATATATTGTCATTCAGATAAAATCATTTCACTATAACTGTTTTTAAATCAAATGTAATGATTAACTAGATTTTGAAGTCATTATTGATACAATAGTATATTATAAGTTGTGTTTGGTGTCCATTAATGGCTTAAGCCCTATGGGTTTGGAACCCATTTTAACTATCTTAATAATGTTTGTAGCTCTACTTGTATCCATGCAATCATATTAGACGCCACCAAAATGACTGCTACGTCTAGTCTTAGTAGTTTAGTTGCAATAAAATTATTCGAGTTTTTAAATATTAAATTCTGTGTTTATTTTAAAAATCAAATCCAATTTTTGGTGATGATTTGGAGAATAAAAAATATATGTTCATTTTATTTAAATATATATGCGGTATTTTAGGAAATAATTGAAGAGTAATTTAAAAGTTGTCATGTGCCTAAAGACGAGCTTAAAAGTTACCATACGACAAAATAAAATATTTGTGTACTATAATAATGAGATTTTATAGGATTTAAACTGCGGTCTCTTAAATAAATAGTCTTCTACCTATCTGAATTTTTTCTTAATGATTTATTGATTACAATGATTAATTAATTTAATAAATTTTATTGATCTTATTAAGTTCAATTATTTTATATTATTATCTTTTATCTTTAAAAAAGAAAGACAAAAATAGTAATTTAAGACCCCTAAGAGCATTAACCACAACTACCACAGTCAACCACCACCACCATCGGAACCGCCACCGCCACCACCACCATCGAAACCACCACCACCACCACCACCACCTAAACCGCCCACCACCAGCACTGGGACCGTCCACCACCACCATAGGGACCGCTCATCACTAGCACGAGAACCAAAACCGCTCCCACCACCATCGGAACCGCCCCCACCACCACTAGAACCGCCATCACCACCATCGCATGAATTGAATACAACAACATCACCAAATCTAGTCATCACCGTCTTCCACTCACCACATCTACTACCCAGGACACTAACCCATAAAAACATCACCATCGCCACTCATCAACACCACCACCTGAACCAAGCCTGAACCAAAATGCTTTCTCTCTCAAAAAATCTAAGTAGGTGGTCATTTTTCTACAGGTAATTATTTTTGTTTTATGGTGGTGGATATGGGGATTGTGGTGGTGGTGATGTAGAGAAGACACACACAGAGAGAGAGGGTGAGAGAGAGAGAGACAGAGAAAGAAAGAGAAAGTTGTGAGAGTGTTTTGTGGTGGTGGTGGGCTACTGTAGTGATAGTGGTAGGGACTATGGTGGTGGAGATGAGGCTGTGGTGGTGGTGATGTAGAGTAGAGGGGGGAGAGAGAAAGAGAGAGAGAGAGAGAATGTATGTGTATGTGTGACAGAGAGAGAACGTGTTGTGAGAGTGTTTGATGGTGGTGGTCAGCAAGAGGCGGCCGACTGTAGTGGTGGTGGCGGCGGGCGGTTGTGGTGGTGGTGATGGGTGGATGTGGTGTTGTTTGAGAGAGAGAAAAGAGAGAGAGAGAGAGTGTGTGTGTGTGTGTATGTGTACAAAGAGAAAGAGAGAGTAGGAAAATAGGTTTATAATTATTTTCCAGTTAAGTGAAGAGGATGATTGGTGGTCCGAATTTTTTTTTAATTTTTATAATTCTTAGGGGTATTTTGGTCTTTGTTAGGTACTGATGCAATCAAAACAAACACTTAAATTGATTTGGGTATAATGTTTGAAGGACTTCCGAAGACAAAGCTGCATTTCCGAAAACAAGTCCACCACCTTCCGAAGCCAAGACTAGAAGAACTTCCGAAGAGAAACTTAGTCTTCTGAGACTAAGTTTACTCTTCCGAAGTATAAAGAAGATAAAGACTGGAAGCAGTTGATTCGAAGGAGTTGTTCATTCCGAAGCCAAAGTACCTTCGGAAGACTTTATGTCTTTGGAAGTTTACTTACCTTCAGAAGTACCAACTGTGAAGAGTGGATAAAGTAATGTGTCTGTCAGTCAACTGCTACACTGACAGACTGCATGGAACTTATCCATGCGGGTATCTTTGACCTTACTTTATCCATTGCTCATCCATCATAGATTAGTACACTTACCAACCTTAGTTGGTGACAAAAGGTAAGTCATGGGCTTGTCATGACTACCTAATACTAGGATAATACTTTATCTTAGTTTACATACTTCTAGCATCTGTAGTATTTTGTCTAGTTGTATTTTCCAGCTGGTTTTCCAAGTATAACCGGCTGTAGATAGTAGTATATATAGTTCTCATTATAAGCTCATTAGAGCATGCTTGTAAGAGTCTTGTAATCTTTGAGTTGAGAATTAATATATCCAAGTATCTTGAAAAACTTATTCTTGTGTCTTGCTTACTTAGTATATTATTATCAACTCTTAAAAGATTCTGCTTCATCGTCTAAGTGTAACCAAGTGAGCTTAAGAGAGAACCATTACGTTGAATGATTTGTAATGATTATGCAGTCTTTTAACAAATGTTTTAACAGAGAATTCTAACGATGTTAGAATTTTAAACTCAAATGAAAATAAAAATAAAACGTAGGAGACAAATTGCAAATTTGAAATATCAAGGATTCAAGTAGTTAAAATTGGTAAATGTCAGGAATGCAATAGTAATTTACTCTAGTACTTATTTATTTTATTTGCAATATTATGTTTCTTTCTTACGCTCACATCCACTTATAAAAAACACAAAAAGAAGATTTAAAAGATGAATAGTAAGCCTATTTATCTAGGGGATGAAGTTGTTTTCCCTTTAAAATAGGACCATAGATATAGGGATGAGGATTGTGATAAAGTGTATGATTTGATGATTTTAGCTAAAAATTGACGATGGGATAAGGGATGGGTTGGGAATGCTCTAATCATAATTAACTTATATGTTAAAAGGTAAACTAAATGAATAGTGATTTGCAAGGTATGATGCATTATGTACAACCTTTTGATGTAGGTACCAATTTTCTTGCTTCTTGTACTTGTTGAACCTGTTGTTAACAATCTAAGAAAAGTATACTAAAATGTCAACAAAAAGGTTAATGAGCTCAAGAGTTTATAAGTAAGCAGAAGCAGTAGCATTTGTAAGACATAAGTAAGTTGTGACGCCCTAAACCCGGCAGGGCACTGGGGGCGCGCCACATAGTTGGATTAACATCTTAAACACAAATCAGAGCGTTTATCATACAACGGAAGACTAAATATCAATACATGTCAACCCAACTTTTTAAAACATTTTATACATAATATTATTTAATTACACATTTCCTTTCTATTTACATTATTAACAGGTCCTACACCCTATGCCAGCAGCTACTCCGGGATAGCATCCTTATTTGATTCAAACTTGCTTTCCTCT
>BJCO01160053.1:0-10292 GCA_018326465.1 Flaveria floridana | reverse complement strand
CTAGTGTGATATGATCCAAGTCGGGTCATACCTAATAACAAGCCAAACAAACACCGATAAATATTTATTCGTTGATAAGATCAAACAAATAAATATAATCACCAACATAGAAACTGGGTTTTCTAAAACATTGCTTTTGAAAATGAACAACATTATATGGATAATTTGTTCATGAGAAATTGTTTGTTTTATTATTTAAGTTAGTTAAATAATATCAAACAAAAGTGTGTTATATTTTATAAAATTACAAGGGTTTTAATTTTATAAAAAAAATTGGAGTGCAAGAGTAAGTTTTATAAAACAATTCCAATGAGAGGGGAACCCACTTTGTGGGTCCCAACTTTGGCCGCCCCTTAGGGCTTGAAGTTCCTTTGATTAGTTGATGTTGCATGCAACATTGGATACACAACTCTCTTCCACCAAGATACCTTTCTCTCACACACACACAAGAGCAAAGAATCCTCTCATCTCTCTCTCTAAATTTTCGAAATTTTGAGCTGAAAGTACAAGATTTTCAGCCTTCAAAGAAGAGTTCTTGGCTGAAAAATCAAACTTGAAGAGGGTTCTACAAGTTGGTGTTGCAAGATCGAGCAAAGAGGGTGTTTGTACAAGCTTGGGATATCATCTCTTGAGGACTTCTACCTTGAAGTTTAGACATTCAAGCATCATCATCTAGCCTCCATCTTCACGGTTCTATAGGCTGTACATGTGGTTGATATGTATATATGTTATGTTAGTATATTCTTCCATATAATATGATCCTTGTTTTGGGTTTTGATTAAACATATGTATAGGATACATAAACCCACGTTTTAACATAAACTCCACTGCGTTTTACATGTTAAATGGTTAATATGTCTTTGATAAACATCTACGAAACTCAACAGCATGAGCTACTGTTTGGGCGCATGAGGGTACTGTTTGGGCGTATGAGCTAGAGGTGTACAAACCGGTTTTTATGCCGAAACCGGTTCGGGTTCAAAACCGAACCGGTTTTTTCATGGTGGGGTCAAACCGGTTTATCTTCAAACCGGTTCGGGTTATAAACCGGTTTGGATCACCAAGAACTCGAACCTATCAAACCGGTTCAGACCGGTTTGAAACCGGTTTTTTTACCCAAACCGGTTTTTCTTACCGCTTTAACCGGTTTTTAACTTTTAAACCGGTTTATAAACCGGTTTATAAACCGGTTTTGAGTGCGGGGCTAGCAAACCGGTATAGAAACCGGCGGTTCGGGTCGGGTTCGGGACCGGTTTGGCCCAAACCGGTTTTTCTTTGAAACCGGTTCGGGTTTTTTTAGGTGAACTGGTTCCGAACCGGTTTTTTTGTACATGTCTAGTATGAGCCCATAGTATTTTCAGGCCATATTCTGGGTGCATGAACCCTATTTGGGCGCATGTCCTCACTTAATATTTTCTAAGGCAATTTACTTAGGCGCATGGGCCCTGTTTAGGCGCATAACCACCTATATACATGTTTCTAAGTTGTTTTTCAACCCCAAACATCATTGTAACCTGTTCTAAGCTGGTTACACCCATTCTAAACATCAACAAAGCCTCAACAAACATCACATGTCCATACACATACACATATACATACGGTTACATACATAACATTTATAAAAATGTTTTACATGCATTTTCAGCCCCAAAATGTTTAAAAAACATATAAAAGATGGGGTCTAGAACTCACCTATTGTAGCAAACAAGCAATACTCCTCCAACCTTGCTTGTACACGAGTTCAAACATCTAAACAAGCCAAGAACACACCAAACCGAACACATAAATACACATAAGAACATGTACTCTCGGTTTTGCGGTCAAACTCCATAAAAAACCGAACCAAAAAATAATAAAACACTTACCTTAGGCCAAAACAGCTGCTTTCTCTCTCTAAAATTGAAGAAATCATCTCTTCTTCTTCTTCTCTTTGGTCGACAAAACAGCAGAATATGGAGGCTATTATGGGCGGCCATACTTAAAGTAATAATAAAATTAATAGAATTTTTTCCTTTTTACAATCTAGCCCCTCCACTTTGTCCACTTCCCCTTTCTCTCAAGATACTTTCCCTTTTTCTTTTCTTATTATTTTTCTTTTCTTTTATTGGACTATAATTTCTGGGTGTTACATGAAGTCAAATCAACAGAGAATATTATTCTCAGACCCAGTCATTTTTGGAAACAAATATACTTAAATCATTGTCTATTGAAGACTTTTTGGAATCAAAAATACTAATACTAGAGTTTCCCAGACCACTACTTGCACCATAATCATACTCCTCTTAAATCTTATGATTTACTCCCTCTAAACCTGCATACATGTTAGGCCATCAATGATCGACAAAAAGTGCTAATGATAAGAAATCATAATCAAAGACCACTGAAACAAGTATCCAAACAATAATCTATCAAAAGAGTTTCAAAATATAATCATTTCAACCAAAGTAGAATCAAAACAAGGCTCAATGATAATAAAATTGATGATTCCAGCCAAAATACACGCAAGAACAGTAATGAAAAAAGTATATTCTCGGATTAGGGTTGTACAAAACTTGCTACAAAGGATTATAATGACTCATATATATAGCAGTCATAGTTTCACTGACAGTTTCATCGGGTAGCGAAACTGTCTTAACCGGATACTTAGTTTCACCCAGCTGCGAAACACAGTTTTGCCTGGTGACCTAAGAGAGCTGACTACCAGCGAAACTATAGTTTCACTGTTAGTTCTGCTGGGTCAGTGGAAACTACTACTAAACATAAACTAATTACTATTTACATACATTAAACAAACTAACATAGATCCTAGGTTATTACAAATAAAGCAATAAAAACTAACTACTAAGGTGAGTCTAACCTATACTTGATCTTTAATACTCCCCCTAGGTTGGACCTCACTGGCTTCAGCTTGATTTTCTTCTTGAGGTCCAGCCTGGTCTCCCACTTGACCTTCAACCTCTTTGGCTTTCTCAGATGCTTCCTGTTCAGCTCCAGCCTGGTTCATAACATCATCTATATCTCTGTCAATCTCTTCTTCAGCATGTGCACTAGCTTGAAGTAATTTCTTTGTCAGATCCTCCACATCCATTCTGGTCTTGTCAGCTTGAATCACTTTCTTTGTAAGCTTCCTAACCTCAGCTCTCACTCCCTGAGCTTTGTTAGCTACTTTCATGAATAGACTAGCTTCAGCCCTTGTTTCAGCTCCAGCTCTAGCTCCAGCTCCCGCCTTTAGATCCTCATCTCCAAACAGAAACACCTCCATCGGATCAAACAATCTAATCTCTTGATCACCTTTCATCCGTATCACTGCTTCCCCATATTATTGTCATAAAACCATTTGACAAAATCTTGTAGCATCGGGGGATGTGGACTGGGCACTCTCTATTTACAGTTTTGGTAGGCTTTAATTTCAACACAATCTTGCCCTTGCCAGTGGCCCAATCCAAGTCTTTCTTAGACCTTCTTCTCTCAGGCTTTATGTAACCGAAGGCTTCAAAATTGTCATCAACCCCCTTTTTTATTTCTTTCTCTAGCACCATAGCCCTCTCACTTGTATCCACGTCGATCAGTGGAATCTCAGCCAACCTCCTCAAATCCCACCTAAGCAAGGTCTTAAATGCCTTCCTCTTGTTTAGATAGTAAATCTTACCTCCTCGCCTCTTGATCATAAAAATTTTGAACTCAGCATTGTACTTCCAGCTTATTATACTTTTATCAGCATCCTTCTTGCTAACTCCTTGAATATTTTGGAACAAAGGAGTTATTTCCACTGGTTCCTTTTCTTTTTCAAACCAATCTTCTTGTGCAATCTCAATTACATCTCCCTCATTCGATCCTCTTTGAGCCATATAAGTCACCGGCATTTCATCAACCTCATAATACTCTGGCTCAGAGCTGTAATCGACAAGCTCTTCATCATCCTCTTCCTCTTCATCAACTAGCCTCATATCTGGCTCTTTCCCTTTTCTTTATCACCCTTTTCCACACGCACCTCATCTCTAGTCAAATCCTTCTCTATATCAAACCTTACATTGAATTCAGCCTCAGCTATTTTACTTTCTCCTACATCCACCTCTTTCTCAACACCACTAGCTCCAGCACCTACATCCACATCACCAGCACCTGTACCCATATCATCAGCACCTGCACCCACATCATCAGCACCAGCTTCATTTGTATTAACATCAAACTCTATATCTTCAGCTCCACTCAGGCCCTCTCCTACCATTGATGATCCTCCCATATTGAGGAATTCATACTTTGAGATATCAATAAGATCATTCAGCTCAGCTTCAGTTCTTTGATTTGGCAGGTGGGCCGCTGCTTTCAGTTCATTCAACTCTTTAAACAATGTCTTTATTAAGTCCTGTTGATCCACCACTATTTTCTTCAAACCTTCAATGACCACATTCTTTACCTTCTCCCTAATTTCTTGATTTACCAACTTTGTATTGATCATGCTCAGCTTATTTGCCATTGAAGCACTGACAATTCTGATTACATCTTGATCTAGCTTAGATCTGGCATCTTCCCTACCCGTTGTTCTGAGAAGGCTTGTTGCTAATGCTTTATTCTCCTTTTTGACACAATGTGCAGGCTCACTCTCTTCAGCCCTTCTCTTACTTCTCCTTTCCTTCTGTACTCTAACCTCCTCAGCCACCTCCTTAATTTCTTCCTCAAAATCATACTCTTTTTCTTTTGCATACATTTTTCTCTTCTTTATAGCTTTTTCTTGTTTTTCTATGTTTTCCTCAACAGTTTTGTTTTCCGTCTAGACCAATCTCCTAATGTAATTACACCTCTCAGCTGGATACATATTTCCCCATAAGTGAGTGATCTTTCCACTAAAATCATGTCTAACTGCAGAACAGTCAGCAAATATCCTCGTATTCATTTGTGCTAGTCTTTTGATTTCTTCATGTCTTGGCACATTTGAAATTAGATCATCAATCAACATCTGGATAAACCTCGGGTATAGCAATGACTTGTCTTTCTTCAGGGCCATAATGTTCTCAGTCATACAATCAAAAATCAGTTTTGCAATGTTGGCCTAATGTATATTCAGCCCGTCTGATCCTCGCTTTCTATGATCCAGACACATAATAATACATGGGCTATATATCTCTATTCCTTTGACATGAGAGACTTCTTAATTTCATTATTAGATCCAAAGGGTGGTCCTTCATACCCGATACTCCTGAATGCCACTAGAACTTGGGCATTAGACAGCACCACCTTTGGCCAATAATCATCTTCAAGACATAGTGCTCTGGCTATAGTTTCCACAATGATAACTATATCATGCCCTTCCATCCTGGCAATGTAAGGCCCCGTTCTCGGGCACCTTACGGTTGGTCGTCATCGCACATAAAACATAGATTTGATATAAACATAATAAAATAACGCAGCGGAACTTTATAAAGAGGGTCATTCTCATTTCAACATAAAAGCTTTTACAATGCATTACATCGTTAACTAGGTTACAAAATACAAGCTTTCTTTACCTTTCCTAGCTTTACTATGATTGCTGCTGAAGCATATGAAACCGGGGATTTGTTAAATAATCCCGTTTATGTGAATCCTCAACAATCATAGGGTCATAAACAGTGACCTCTATTATAAAAACATAAAATTATTCATCATGAAGAAGATTCCTTAAGTAATTTCGTACATCGGAACCCTTAAGGAACTCTTGACACTCTCATGCAACATACTTTGTTGCATGTATTATGCACCCGCACATCCAGTGCGTGCAGCATTATCAAAAGAAGAATGCCATCCCAAAAGAGCAGAGTAGCCGTCTCGTGCCATCCCCAGCAACACTACCTGCCAACTGAAAACACATAAAAAGTCAGCGTTGCTGAGTGAGTTCTAGTTTTATAATAAACATATTATATTTCTTTTAGAAACCATTTCTTTCACATGATCATACATCATACGTACACAGAGATAATATACATTATTATCTTCATCGTTCGTTATACATCATCATCTTTAACTTCTCATATGGATCCTGTCAGGCTTTACCCACTTCATAGCACTCGGCTATGATTGTTGTGGTCGAATGACAAGGATCCCGTTTCATTCTTATTTGCACATTGAATTCTGATGTACCAATACCATATGCTATACCCCGATCCGTCTTAGCTACTGGGCCGTGAATCAATAGAGCGTATGCCACAGTAGCCTTAGCTACTGGGCCGTGAATCTAAGCATATGCCACAGTACTAGTAGGTAAGCGGTAGAGGTACCATGACCATGGTCAATCACAAAGAAGGACCAATCGACTTATTCAATGTTTGCAAGACGTAATTTGTTCGTTCGTTAATGCATGTATTCATCATCTTATTACTCATTCATTCGTTCATTAATACATGCATTCGTCATCGTGTTCCTCTTTCATTATCTTTCACTTTACGTACATAATACTTCGTTCGTTCATCATCATAACACATGAGTCGTTAAAGATATACATACATCATCATAAGGAACACACACCACACCTATCACACATACATCATCATACATAGCATCATACATACGTAATCATACATAGCATCATCCATACATAGTCTACATCATCTGTCATCTACAGGCACTTACTTCTGTGTCTTTCCCGAAATCCGGGACTTAACTATGCATTATTTTGGGTACAACAGCCCTAATTGTCCCTCCTAGACCGTGGGGACTCATGCTAGGACCTCATACAACATGCCCAAGCCCTTAATCATACCTTAAACGTTCATCACAACATTATACCCAAATGGGCCATACATACATATTTTAATAAACAGGTTTATATGTGTTCCAGCCCCAAAATAGTTTAAAACAGTAAATAAGGGGTCCTAGAAACTCACCTGTGCTTGACAAGCAGCTTCTCAATCAAGGTTTAAAGACGTGGGTCACACTACACCGCCTGCAGTTAAGTTAACACCCAAAAGAGTTAATTTCTGCCTAATTTCGCTACTAATTTTGCTGATAGTTTCGCCCATAATTTCGCCAGGCGAATCAGCAGTTTCGCTGCTAGTTTCGCTGGGCAGCACTCTGCCAGTTTCGCTGGACAGATTCGCTACCTTGAGCGCCCAACTTTCGTTGGAATTCCCTAGTTTCGCGGTGTCTAAGGGTCAACCTGGGCATCAGCGAAGTTATCATAGAAACTATAGTTTCACCCGAGCGAAAATGTAGTTTCGCTTCAGTGAAACTGTAGTCTCGCTGAAAATCCTCCTAGGTTCGCTGGACGAACCTATAGATTCGCTGGATGAGTGCTTAATTTCGCAGAACGAGCTGAAAATTTACGAATCAGCTCATTTTAACCCAAAAATCCAATCGTTTCCACCGAAACCCTTGGGTTATCATCCAGGAACCTAAATCTAAGCTTCTTACATGTTTTATTACCCAAAATCGTGCGTTTTTGGGCGATTTGTGCCACTTTTAAAACCCCAAAAACCCAAATCCGGGTTTTCACCAAATGGAGCAATTATACTATGTTTCTTACCTCGATTCTTGTTTTTTAGGAGTCCACGAACACCAGCCTTCGATTATTGACCAACCGAGCCTCGATCCGACACTTTCTCTCTCTACACTTTCTCTCTCTAGAAATGGGTGTTTGAGTGCAAATAAGAGTTGTTCAGCTGATCCATCTATATATATGCAAGGCGTTCCCGCGACCCCAAACTTGTTAAACTCGTGACCCGAAGGGTTAACTCGGTCTAGTGCCCACAACCATTTTATATTTATTAAATGGTTTTCGTCTAAACCCATTATTATTCCTTGATTCGCTTAGAAAAATTTTTGGGTGTTACAGGCAACTATAAGGTTTGGTATAGATCGAATGTCGTGCTCAGCAGATCTCTAGAAATCTCTCACATGAAGATCATAGATGGTAGGTGTTAGGTTTTGTAACATGTTTATCAAAGCAAGTTTAACCATTTAAACAATAAAACGTAGCGGATATTAGGGTTTAAACATGTTGTTAACAATCTGAAAATATGAACCATTTTAAACCAAAAACAAAACCCAAGAACAAGGATCATATATATATGTGAAATGAAATGCTATCAAAACGAAAATGCAACCATAGGGTGTTCTTGAAACTACCTTTCAAGAACAAGATATTGTAATAAGGATAAGAAGAAGAAGATGATGCTTCTTGAATGTCTAGTCTCCAAAATGGGAGTCCTCAAGCTTGTATACCCACAAGCCTTAGCAAACACCTAACTTGTTAGATAGTAGGACACCAAATCAATCCTCCTTGCAAATCCGAATGCAGCCAAGCCAAAACCGAATTTTCAGGTTGCAAAACTCGAATTTTCAGCTTGTAAAAAAAGGAAATTTTCAGCCAAAAAGGGAGAGAAAAAAACTTGCTTGTAGGTGTGAGAAAGAGTGTTAATTGAAGAGTGCAAGAGTGAATAATGTCTTGTAAAAACCAAGACTCAAATTTGGTTCCCAAGGCCCACAATGGGCGGCTGAAACCATGTTTGAAATGGGTTCCCCCCATTTCATTTTTCTTATAAAAAAGTTACACTCTTAACCCATAAGTTTATAAAATTAAAACCTCTTTTAATTTTATAACATTAACACACTTTTATTTGTTATTATTTAACACACTTAAATAATGAAACAAATAATTTCTCATGAACAAATTATCCACATAATGTTGTTCTTTTACAAAAGCAAAGTTTTAGAGAACCTATTTTCTAAATTGGTGACAATATTTATTTGTATGATCTCATCAACAAATAAATATTTATTGGTGTTTGTTTAGCTTGTTATTGGGATGACCCGACTTGGATCATAATATACTAACCACATCAATCTTGTATGTGTCTTGGGCATACAAGATCCAACAGTAGGCATATGTGAGATGGCATAATATATGGGAGATTGCCTCAACCATCTAATGCAATCTCTAAATCCTACTGCTTTAGGATTCCCGTCATCCAAAAGTGCTACTATGTTGAACTTGTCATCAAACTTTAAGTTAGCCATATCAACTGAAATGGAAACATAAATAGGTTAGTTGATAAAATATACACATAAAGAGACAAAACAAATTATACAAAATGATAAAAATAATATTTGGCTAGTTTCGCTGGCAATGGAACTGTAATTTTGTTGGGTGAAATAGTTAGTTTCGCTGTCAAGAAACCATAGATTCGCTGAGTCTTAGGCGTTGAGTTATGTGTTTTAGTTATTAATCAGTTTCGCTGACAACTAATTTTGTAGTTTCACCTAAGAGAAACTGTATTTTACTGATATTTTCGCTTAAGTTTAAACTCTGAAATCCATATCGAGCAAATCTATAGTTTTGCTGAAATCTTCTCAGCAAAACTGTCACTTGTACTTGGACAGCACAACGTTACAGTTTTGCTCGAAGCTATGAACTTTCGTTCAAATTCGCTGAACTAGCTCGCAGTTTCGCTGAACGAAACTATGACTTTTCAAGTTCAGTGAATCAATTTCAAATGTTCATTTGTCCAAAACTAAACTGATTAAAGCATTGTACTAAGGTTGCCTAACAAACCTAAGCATAAATTCTTCATTTATTTCAACAAAACATGAACGAATCAAGATCTGCACATGTATCGCCGAGAGAAACTAGGGTTCGTGTATAATCGCACTTGTGAGACTCGATTCTCATACTGTGTAATACATACTACCTAGTTTCGCTGCTGGCGAAACTATAGTTTCACCCGTGTAGATGAGTTGCTCACAGTTGAGCGTGACTGCTGGCGAATGTATAGTTTCGCTCGGTGAAACTCGCGGCAAAATTATAGTTTCGCCCAAAGTTTCGCCTTTTTTTAAGTTTTGTAATTGTACAATCATTGTTAGAAATAACTTCCTCACCCCCACAATTCTGCCTTATAGATAAACAAATTACTAAACGATTTTAAAGAGAAAAATGATATGAACTAATAAAATAAAATTAAATAAAAATGAAATGTAATGATAATAAAAGGATATTATTGCATCTTTTTCTCAAAGTATTTCTGAGAATCAAGTCTTGACGAGATTGCTGATATGTTTGTCTACTTAAACCCATGCCTTATTCTTTTCAACACGTAATCTGCAGCTGCCTTTATCATGTTTTGAGTTAATTTAAGTTGTTGGACCCTGAAAGGATCATACATGCCAATTCAAGAGGTGGATGGTTGTTCTGCTGGAAATCTCCCCAAGTCCAAGAAGAAATGCGGATCAAGAAGTTACTACAACAAGATGAAATAATACAAGTGTCGGCTATCCGCATTTGTTATTGCGGATGCACAAGAACAAATGCTGACAAGTATCTGTTC
>BJCO01159099.1:0-10006 GCA_018326465.1 Flaveria floridana | reverse complement strand
AAAAATATGATATATTACAAAATTAGTGTTTTTAAAAAGTAAATTATTTAAAAACCAAAAATAATTTAATTTAGGAGTTATGATAATGAAATATTTTAAAAATAATATTTTTATACAGTTTGTTTTAAAATAAAATGTTTTTTAATAAAAATTAAAAATAAAGTTAAAAAAAGTTGATATCACTGTTTTATTACTTATAGTACTTACTCATACGTAATTTTATTCATATCATATCTTAGAATATCATTTTATTTTTCATAAATTTTGTTATGTTAATATTTTATTTATTCAATCCGTGTATTACACGGGTTTTTTAAAGCTAGTTACACATATAAAGTAACAAATTTTAAACGGTTGTTGCTACAACTCGTCAAGTGGAATCATTAATATAAATTAAAACTCAAAGAAAAAACATTATCAATCGAAGTCAATCCACAAATCTCTTCATATCTTCAATTTGTATACTCTTTGAGTGATAGGAACTTCGGAGAATGTTGTATTTGTGTTTAATTGTAATTAACCATTTATTGATTTATTAATTCAACCAAAGACATATACACTTAATTTATTATAGCTCTTTTGTGTAGTAGTCTCTTGATCTCTCTTTTCTCGCAAATGTGCATCATTTGTGAGATTATTAGTCGTCAACCTACACCTAGGGACCAAGGGTTATTGCGTGGAACATTTTAATATTACAAATGTCGTTTGGTTTTACTATGTTGTTTAAGTCAAGCACTTCATATAAATATATGTATGTGTTGATATATACGTCAAGGGCTAGAGGTAGCGATATGGGCATGAAGAACAAAAGCATTATGAAGGTGATAGGAAGATATCAACTGTGGGTAAGATAAGGGTATGGTAAAAGTCAACCGTTAGTAACACTTAAAATAATCTTCAAGAAGTTTGTAGACTAAAAAGTAAATGACATGTACTCTAACAACCCACAAAAAAACTACATCAACGAAGGATTAGAAAAATCTTGTACGCGTGCATACTCCTAAACAATATGATTTTGAAGAATGATGGTGCGACGATATCTCTAGATTACATAGAAGATTCTTCAAACAATGAATGATAGAACATGATATACTTTTATGTTTACGATCACGTACAATCCACAATAACCTTTCAGCGGATCTTATCGATCATTTGGAACATTTGTGTCAATCTAAGCAAACGAACCTTTGTAATGCCCGGATATTTTTTTTGAAGCCGACAAAAGAAGAAAAAGAAATAAAGTCCAAAGTCGGGGGACCAAACTTGCCAAACGGGAGAAAATTTGTAAAAATGAGAGATTAAGAGGGGGAGGGCAGCCACATCCACCCCACTCTTGTGAAAACTCAGCAAAAGAGAAACAAGAGAGAAAGAAGAGAGAAAAAGGTTGGTTCGGGTGGATCCGAGCACGAATATCATCGGGTAGCGAGTCAACACGAAGCCCTTCTTCTTCTTGTAGTTTGTGTGAGTTATAAGACCCCTCTTTTACACGTTTTTGAATGATTTTGGGGCTGTAACACATCGGAAACCCGTTTTTGTATGTGTGTGTGTGTTTGACCCATTTGGGTGTGTTTGCGTGTGATGTGTTTGGAGTATGTTCTTAGGCTTGTGTGTGCTTGAATGGTGTTGTAGTATGCATTCCTAAGGTTTAGGATGGTGGATTTGAGCTTATAATGGAGTTAGATGAGCTTGCAGGTCGAAAATGGCAGATTGGGTTCGGGATGAATTGCATTCTGCATCAGCTAGGGCTAGGCGACCGACTGGAGTGCGATTGGGGTTCAGTCGCACGATTGAGGTTCAGTCGCACGACTGGGAGTCTAGTCGCATGGGGGGTCATGCGACTGAGAGTCCAGTCGCATAGGTGCTCATCCACGTGAAGTCCATTCGCATGAGGTCCATTCGCATAGTGTTCAACCGCATGAGTTCCATTCGCATAGTGTTCATTCGCACGATTGAGAGTCCATTCGCACGATTGGGTGTTCATCCGCATTGGTGTTCATCCGCATTGGTCCATTCGTATGATGTTCAGTTGCATGGAGGCCATGCGACTGAAGGGTGCCCATATGCCTAAATAGGGTTGTTGTACCCGAGGAGAAGCATAGTTTAATTTCTGACTTTCGGGAAAAAGTGCCGATTTAAGTTGGAACGTGAAAGTTCCCGTAAGTACGTGTAAGAAAACCAATGGGATCTTAGAGGGTAAGTTGGGCATGATAATGTTGTATGTTTATGTATGATGTATGTTACGTATGTATGAAGTTGCCCTGTATGGTGATGACTGCGTATGTTGATGTTCCTTATTATGATATATGTTTATCTTTCCGTGGCTTTACGTGTTACGTTAACGAATGAATGAAAAATATTATGTAACGTAAAGTGAAAGATAATGAAAAGAGGAACGTAATGAAAGAATGCATGCATTAACGTATGAAAGAATGAATGTAAGAAAGACTTGCAAGCAAATGTATGGAGTTTCACACCCAATGAAGGGTGTTAGCTCAACCGTGTGCGGGTTAGCTACCCCGAAAGGATGCACATTGGGGGTCCAATCCTTGTGATAGCCATATATATGGGATCCTTGCCGCTTGCCTTAGGTGCTGGAGTCAGATTCATGCACAATGTTCGAGGTCTATGAAAGACCTAAGGCACAGTAACCAGCTTCGTGCACAATGTTCGGGGTATAGCACATGGCATTGATCCAGAATGAAAGAGAAAATATAAGTGGTGAATGTACTTGCCCGAGGTAGTGGAGTCAGCTTCGTGCACAATGTTCGAGGTCTATGAAAGATCTCAGGCCCAGTAACTAGCTTCGTGCATAATGTTCGGGGTATTGTACATGTTATCGAAAGTAATGAACGTACGAATGAAAGTAATGAACGTACGAATGAATGTAATGAACGTACGAATGAATGTAATGAATGTACGGATGAAAGTAAGGAACGTACGAATGAAAGTAAGAATTCATGAATGAATGTGAACGAAAGTAATGAATGTTAACGATATACGTTAAATGAACGAAAGTTAACGAACAAATGATGAAGATAATAATGATATTATCTATGTGTACGTATGATGTGTGATCGCATGAAAGTAAAGAAACGGTTTAAACGAAAGAAAAGTATGTTTTATTATAAAACTAGAACTCACTCAGCAACGCTGACTTTTTATGTGTTTCCAGTGGGCAGGTGATGTTGCTGAGTATGGCACGAGGCGTCTACTCAGCTCTTTTTGGATGACATTCTTTTGTTTAACGCTTTCGTATTGTAATGTGAACAAACGATATTTTGTAATGGATGTTGTATTACTTTGCAAAAGTGTTTATTAAAGAAAATAAAATGTTTTATTTAAAAGTTTTCGCTACATGATTTTATTAAGTTAATGCAAATATATGTTCTATGTGTGATGATTAATCAACTGTGAGGTGCCCGAGATCGGGGGCCTTACAACCTTTAATTTTATTTTACTAATAAAATATTGTTTTGTATATATTTTACTTATTTTTGTTTCTTTGTTATTATTTTTCTATTTATTTGTTAAAATTAATTATATTATATGAAATATAAATACAAATTATAAACTTTAATTAATTTAAAAAATAAAAAACTAGGAAAAACTGGGACGACATCTTGCAAAACGAAAAAATATATAAAAAATAGAAGAAAAAAAACTAACGTGTCGCTGACAATGAAAAAACAGAGACAACGGAAAGATTGGTGGTGCCGTTATATGTCCATTTGATTTAGTCATTGTATTTTATTTTAAACTTTAGGAAATAAAAGTATTTTGATATGAAATAAAATATTAAAAACATATTTATTTAGAAGTAGTAAAATATTAATATTTGGAAGTAAACGTTTAACTTTAGTTTTAAGAAAATAGTAACTAAAGTATATAATTTTTATATAATTGAGTGTTTGGTTTCATGAGTTAAACTTAGAAGCTCAGGTTTCTATATGGTGAAAAGGAATGGTTGTTGGGTGCAATTATGGGTGTTTCAAATAGAGTGGAGGGTATGATTGGGAATCTACCACTTTTTTTTTGTTCAATGGCCACAAAATGTAGTAGAAGAACAATTTAAATGATTTAATTCATTACAAAGTTGTTTTTGAAGTAAGTTATAATATTCCCTTTTGGCTTTTCATTTAACGCTTGTTGTTCATAAAATCAAATTTTCTTAATATTTTGGTACAGGGTGATTTTGAACTTTATTAAAGTCGCAATGTATTATATGAATATATGGTCTAACAGTCATATCTTATAAAACATGTTTAGAGAGACAAAGCGCGCACTAGATTAATATATTAAAAGTTTTTGAAATAGACGTCTAAAATATAACACGATGACTCACTCTCGTGTTAGTCAAGCTTTTAATGTTTGCATAATGATGTAGTGGATCAAGTACAAGATGAATTGGGAGGGAGGGAGGGAGGATAAAGTAGATTTTGCCCACTGTTTTTCGTTAGCACAGAGTCTTTGTTAAAATCTCAAAGAAAGTTCTCTAAAAAGTCCGTGGTAAGTTTTAATTACCGTATAAATGTTCATCGAGTTCAAAGAACTACAAGTAAATGCATACTAACTATATTGACGAGTTAGTCCAAAGCTAAATCTCTCATACATGCTTAAACACTTTAATCAAGATTAAAAACCAAAGATTGAAATATGAAGCCTACACAACTGCAAGCGGCGTAGTGTGAAGAGTACAAAACAAGAGGCTTTTGTTTGTAAAGATCTTAAAAGACGCCTTAAAACCAAAAGATCCAGAAATTCTTTTTTAACTAAAGATTAATCTAGTCGTAAATTTCACAATACTTCCACATTTTCATAAACACTTGTTTGATTAAAATGCTTCAATACTCATCACTGGTTAGTTGGCACATTTAGTTTAAGTGTCTGTGTTGTTTTTCGTTTTATTTCTTTTGTCTTGTTGTTGTACAACTTCACAATCTTTAACCGTTGGTTGCCGTTTAAAGAAACTTAGGATTTAACATGACTTGACCAATAAACCTCAAACTTGAAACTAATACATATTTACTAACTTCTTATGGATTTTCAAAACCATTATACTTATTGTTTGTTGCTAACATACTCTTATTAAATGCCAAAAGAAGCATTAACGATTTCGGGTAAGAAGCAAGTTTTCCCATTATGGTTTCATCACTTTTCTTTTTCGTCTTTTGCTTTCACTTTTCATTTATTATCGCTCATTTTTCACAATAAATATGTAACACCCGAAATTTTCGGCTAGACGAAGGATTAATATAATAAGAAAAGAAAAAGAAAGTATTTTGGAAAGAAATGAGAAGGAACAAAAGTAGAGGGGGCTTTGTGTAAAAAGTACAAACAGAAGATAAATATCTGATACTTATGGGGATGACTGCCCACTCTCTTCTCACAGCCCCCAAATCTTCGAGTATTCTAGAGAGAGAAAGAGCATAATACAAGATTTCGAAGGAAGAACAAGAAGAAGAAGGCTGATTCGAGGTAAAAGATCTCACGGCAACCGGTTTTGAAGAAGCCATACTCGCAACAACACAAGGTGAGTTTTAAGACCCCTCTTTTACACGCTTTTGAACGATTTTAGGGGCTGAAACACATCGACAAACTGTTTTCGAGGTTTGGGTGTTTAATCTGTGTATGTATGTACGAGTATGTGTGAGCGTATGGTCCGTTCGGGCTGTTATGCCTACTGGACATAAGATTTCTTGGGCAGATGTATGAATTTACAGCATGTTGTTCGTATGTGTGCTATTGATGTATGTTACCAGAATTCCTCTAAATTATGCATAATGTTTAGCATGTTCTATGTGTATACGGTATGATGAGTCTATGATAGGGAGCTAAAATGGCACTAAGTTAAGTTGCAGGTTAAATGGCTCATCCGCAACAACCAATGCGGACAGCCAAACGAAATGCGGCTAAGGCAGTCTTCAACCGCATTAACAAATGCGGATGACTAAGAAAATACGGCCAAGGCATTTTGCACAGCCGCATCGACCTAACGCGGATAGGTCAGGAAGTACGGCTAAGGCAATACTCAGCCGCATTGACTAGTGCGGACAAGTCAGGAAAAAATGGCTAAGGCATGAGTCAGCCGCATTGACTAATACGGATAGATAGCGAAATGCGGCTAAGGCATTACTCAGCCGCATTAGATAATGCGGACAGTCAAGGAGGTGTGGTTATCTGTTCACCCGCATGGACTAATGCGGATGGCCAAAGAAATGCGGATGAACTAAAACGGGGAATGCGGATAAACACTTAGAAAAGTTTTGATCTTTTTAGGAAATGCATAGGCTTTAACCTAGAAGATCCCCGAGGATTATGTGAGTGGACTTCGAGGTCATAGATAGCATGACAGGCATGTAATGGTAGGTGTATGAGGTTTATGCATAATGATGATGATGATGATATTGCATGGTTGTACATGATGTACGCTATGTATGTATGATGCCTTGCATGATAATGTATGAATGATATGTGTATGTTCCTTATGATGTTGTATGTTTATCTTTCCCAAAACTTTACGTATTATGATAATGAATGAGCAAAGTATTATGTAATGTAAAGTGAAAGATAATGAAAGAGGAACATGACAATGAATGCATGTATTAATGAGTGAATGAAAAGGAAATATGATGACGAATACATGTATTAATGAACGAACGAAAGAAGTCTTGCAAGCAGTGGATAAGGAAAAAGGGTCCTTCTTTGTGATTGACCATACGTATGGTACCTCTATCGCTTACCTCTAGTACTGTGGCACCACGTTTAGCTGTCTATGGATAGACTTCGGCCCAGTAGCTAAGACTGATTGAGGTATAGCATATGGTATTGGTACAAAAGATATCCAATGTGCAAGTAAAGATGTAATGAACGAATGAATGAACGAACGAAGGATGAAGATAATAATAAATATTATTTGTATATATGTATGATGTATGTTCACGAACGAAATGTCGTAACGAATAAACAAAACGGGATCCTTATCATTCGACCACAGTAATCATGGCTGTGTGCCATGAAGTGGGTAAAGCCTGACAGGATCTAGATAAGAACTGAATGATAATGATGTATAACGAATGAACGAATGAACGAAAGAGATAATAAAGATATTATCTATGTGTACGTATGATGTATGATCGCATGAAAGTAAAGAATGATTTTTAATGAAAACAAAGTATGTTTATTATAAAACTAGAACTCACTCAACAACGCTGACTTTTTATGTGTTTTCAGTTGGCAGGTAGTGTTGCTGGGGATGACACGAGACGACTACTCAGCTCTTTTGGGATGACATTCTTTTGCTCATAATGCATGCAACACATTATGTTGCATGCAAGTGCAAGTGTTCCTTGAGGATCCCGATAAACGGGATTACTTAAGGAATCTTCTTTAAATTTAGTTTTTATGTTTTCGTACTAAAGGTCACTGTTTATGACCATTTTGTAATCAGTAACGATGTAATACCTTGTAAAAGCTTTTATGATGAAATGAGATGTCTCTTTTGAATGTTTCCGCTGCAAATGTTTATTTTAAATATCTGTATATGTATGTTTTATGTGCGATGAATGACTAACCGTAAGGTGCCCGGGAACGGAGCCTTACAAAATATCAATTATATTTACTGTCAGTAAAAAAGTTGTAAAGTACCTAGATATCTTGATGGGACAGGGGAGAAAATAAATAGAAGAGTTGTCAAATTTTTAGAAGAGAAAATTTCATAGCTAATCCTAGAACTTTCATGATATCATATTTAGAAAGAAAAAAAAACAAATTAATATCAAATATACACATTTAAAACACTTAGTGTTACATATTATCGGATTTGTTAACTAATACAACTTTTAAAATTACCATTATACCAATTCTTCGTGTTCTCATTCGTACCTTAAATTCTTATACAAGAGAATTGTGTAAATATTATAAATATATAGATGAGTATATTTGATATTTTTCTTATGAAAGTTAAATTTCATTTACTCATGTAAGATTTGAATTCTAAACGTTCAAACATAGGTGTTTCAAAAGGTTTTGCTTCACCACAATGCCACTAAACTCGCTGGTCAAGTATATTTGATGCTATATTGTCTTTTTCTTCTTTGTTATTTTAGTGGCCAATTTCACAACATGGTGATCCTGACTATTTTAAAATTTATTTCTTATATAAGTTTTATATGATACATGGAAACTTCCGTTAAACATACATATAAATATACATACTTTGCTCATGATATTTGATTTAACTTCAGAAACATTTATATAAAACTGAATATGGTATAACAAATTCTATATAGAGAAAACCACGTAACTTTCACAAGTAATACATAAAAGACAATTATATGTCGTGAAAGAGAGAAAGAAATAAAGTTAAAATCTGTTTTATGTATCGTATATTATAGAATTTGAATTTAACAATGCTTTGTGTGTATCTATATATCTACATGTAATAGATATGAAGACAGCCAGATTAATACAAGTGTTTAAGTTCACTCTTGATATGAAAAATAATAAGGGGGGGGGGGGGGGGGAAAAAAGGGGGGGGGGGGGGGGATGCATATAATCATAATCTAACAAAGAAAATCTAAGGGCGTACCTGGTGCATGAAGATCCCGCTTTGCGCAGGGTCCGGGGAGGGGCCGGATCACGAAGCGATCTGATGTACGCAACCTTTCCTTGCACAATTTTGTGCAACAGTCTGTTTCCACGGCTAGAACCCATGACCTCAATGTCACAAAGCAGCAACCTTACCAATTGCTATAACGTCCGCCCTCTAACAAAGAAAATCTAAGAAAGCTCTTAATTCAATGATGCTACATTATGTTTCTTGGGCTGTAAAAAGTTTGAACACAATTTTTGACCCAGATTTCCTTCTCATTCTTCCATTTTGATTTGCCTTCCCACTTTGGAATTGAGTGCTTTTTTTAACCTTTTCATAAACCCAATTTTCTATACATTCCCAATATTAAAAGACCTAAAAGATATCCATTTGGATAATTAAGTCATAAAAATAACATCTAATATTCTATTAAAAACTATAGAAAAAAACATATTTTAATTAATATTCTTAAAAATGTTATAAACATTTATATGACCCGTATAGTGATTTTAGACGCCTTTCCACTAATTTGACTCTTTCGAAATAACTAAAATTTTCTTATTATGCTTTTATTTTTACTCAGACTCCTTATTTATAACTAATTTACTCGGTTATGCCTCTTAGATCTTCAATAATAAAATATAACTAGATTGACACATTTTTAATAAACGGTTTGTAACCTCTCTTGCATTTAATCTTTATATATAATAGAATAAAATAATTCTGATATTAATATTTTTTTTTCAAATTAACAATCAAACACGTTCTATTTGGTTAACTAGTAAGCTTGGCTTGCGCATTATACGTGTTTTTCTTATGTCGTAAGGATATGGTCAAGATTTAAATAAACCAAAATAAAAAAAGGACGTTAATAAAACTAAAAAATGGAATTAAAATTTTAGAAAAAAAGATAGAAAGAATCAAACCCTAAACAAATAACGAAAATAAATAATAATAGAGTTATAGTTAAAAACAAAGTTTATACAAATAAAAAAAACACCAAAGAAAAGAAAAAGGAAAAACCTAAAACAAAAAAACTCGTTACATCCAAGAAACTGGTTAGGAAGGGGGCTAGCGGGTTTCCAATCAGTTAGTATAAAACACATATATAAACTTAGTAAATAAAAAAATAAAATAAAATTGTCTTGTGACAGCTTTGATTAATAGGATAGGGTGAGGTTATATTACAAAGTGTATTTTTCCTATGAGAAGACACAATGAGACTAAAAAAGTCATAAAAAAATTATATCTCACAATCTAAATCGAATTTTAAAAAAACAATTCGGATCCTTTGTTCATCTCATTCTCCTCTTTCAGAAAAAAAATAAAAATAAAATAGTTTTTTTTATTGTGTCATTATATGACACAATGAAGTCATTGTGTCTTTTATAATGACACAATAAAAAAACGTTAATT
>BJCO01159067.1:0-15778 GCA_018326465.1 Flaveria floridana | reverse complement strand
TACATATATACATACATACATACATACATACATACATACATACATACATACATACATACATACATACATACATACATAGATACATACATACATACATATATACATATGTATATATATATACATATATATATTTATATATATTAATACTTGAGACATATGCCATGAGGGCTTACTAAATTTATACTAATTTTCATATTTTATTACATAATAAAACTTTTAAACGTTTCATTAAATCTGAAAAGCAATTATAGCTCGAGAGTTATAATGAGTCGGGGGGGCATTATAAGGGTTAGACAAAGTAAACCTGACAACACAAAGCTTACTGGATACTCCCAAGGTTAACCAAAAAGATAATACTAAGTCGAGGAAACACATTAATTGAACAATAAGTCAAAATCACTAGCAACACAATAGTTGAGGAGGGAAAGGAAAAAGCTTTCAGATATGAAGTACATCGAAAACAAAGAATGTCGAGAATTCCCTATGATGCTTCTTATCTAAAGGTGTAGGACCGTTTAAGGACCGGTCAATATCAACACCACAAATCAAGTCAACAATTAATTGCACATTCTCTCTCCAATTAGATGGTCAATCAACTTATTCCAAGATAATTGCAAATCCATTAAGATTTATTGACTGGGCTCCATTCTCGGCTGTGAATGTGTGTGTGTAATCAATTTGTATTCTTTCCATTTTTCCTGTACATCTATATATTAGGTTGTAAGCACTTTGTAAAAATATAACAATAAAACAATTCAAATCATCTTTCTCATATGGTATCAAGAGCCTACAAGCTCCTTTGAGCTCTCTTCGATCCATCCATCTCCCAGCAGCCTTCCTAACTGCCGCTGCCATTCTCTTTTTTTTCTTTTGTTTTCTCGACGGCTTCCCCTTCTGTTGCCATGGCCAAACCTATCACCCACATCACTGCTGCCACTCATTTTCCCATCAAACTAACCCCACAAAACTTTCCCTCATGGCGTACCCAAGTCACCGCCACCCTTATTGGTCTCGAACTAGACCATCACATCATTGGTACTGTAGAAACTCCGGCTGAAACAGTCCCAGACGGACAAAACACCAAACCCAATCCCGAATATCTCCGTTGGTTCCGCCAAGACCAAATGATCATTAGTGCCCTTCTTGGTAGCTGCTCCGACCAAATCCAACCGATCGTTTCCTCTGAAAAAACAGCCCGCAAAGCTTGGGAACTCCTAAACTCAAGCTATGCGAGTAGTTCCCGCTCCCGTATCATATCCCTCAAATCTCGGTTGGCAAAAAATCCGAGAGGTACCCGCTCGATCTCTGAATATTTACATGAAATGAAATCAATCTTTGATGAGCTTGCACTCACTCAAAGTCCCATCCCTGAAGAAGACCTTGTTATTCATGTTATTAATCAATTAGGCGATGACTACGCCTCACTTGTGGCTGGCTTCAAAACCCGTGACACATCCATTGCTTTTCCTGACCTCTTCGAAAAACTCCTGGATCATGAAAGGAAACTAAAGGAAAATCAAGCTCTCACTGAACCCTCCCTCAGCACTGTGAACTACACTACTCGCCAGCCTAGAGACAACAACAACAACAGTACCAATAACCGACCCCAATGGTCTCCTCGACCCCATCACAACAGACAACCAAACACGTATGACAACCGACCCAGCCGAAATTCGAACCAATCCAATAACCGACCCCAATGGTCTCCTCGACCAAATCATAACAGTACCAATCGCCCAACTCGAGACAGTAACACTTTTTGCTACTATTGTCACATTCCTGGACATGACAACAAGGATTGTCGAAAACTTAGTTGCTTCTTAGGAGAACACAATGTCTCTCCGACCAACAATAACCCGACGGTCAACTACACCGCTCCTCAACACACGGCTTTAAACCCGTCATGGATGTGGGACTCCGGTGCATCCAACACCACCGCGAACAACAACCAAACGTTTCCTGTTCTTTCCGAATACGGAGGCCCCGATGAGATCGTGCTAGGTGATGGTAAAACTCTCCCTATAACTCATATTGCTCAAACAACCATTCCGACTAACTCGCGACCACTTCTTTTAAATGATATTCTAATTGCTCCAAACATTCGAAATAATCTTATTTCCGTTGCCAAAGTTTGTCGTACTAATCATGTTTCTATTGAATTTTTTCCTTATCATTTTTTTGTCAAGCATCTAAGCACGGGGGCGCCTCTCATGCGGGGGTGAACGTCAATGATGTCTACTATGGACCAATCTCCTCACCACCTCAAGTCAACAACACCCAAACCAAGTCTCTTCTCATGTGGCACCACATACTTGGACATCCATCATTTCAAGTGTTTAAGTCTTTAATTTCTAGGATAGGACTTCATTGTACTAAGGTGACGCATGATTCGTTTCATTGTATGTCGTGTTCTTTAAATAAAAGCCACAAACTACCTTTTGGCAAAAATTCTTTTGTTGCTACTTGACCATTACAACTTCTCTACTCGGACGTTTGGGGTCCCGTTAAAACGTCAATTGATGGTTTTAAATACTATGTCATTTTCATTGACTATTTTTCCAAATACATTTGGCTATACCCAATTAAACGCAAATCCGATGTTAAAATTCTTTTTCCACAGTTTAAATCCCTTGTAGAAAAGTTTTTTAACACCACCATTATCTCCTTATTTACCGACAATGGGGGTGAATATGTGGGTCTTTCCACATACCTTGCCTCCCAAGGCATTTCTCACTTTACCACACCACCCTACACACCGGAACAAAACGGTGTTGCCGAACGACGTCATCGGCATGTCGTTGAAACCGACCTTGCTCTACTTCACTACTCGCACTTACCACAACATTTTTGGTCCCACGCCTTCTAAACTGCAACCCATTTAATCAATCGTTTGCCTACACCCATTCTTAATAACAAATCTCCATACGATATGTTATTCAAAAACGCACCCACCTATTCCAAGCTTAAACCTTTTGGCTGTCTTTGCTACCCATGGGTACGACCCTATGCCCCTTCTAAACTCCACTCCCGTTCCTCGGCATGCATATTTCTTGGGTACTCCTCCTCCAAATCGGCATTTAAGTGCTATGACCCTACCACTCACAAACTATACCAATCTCGCCACGTTGAATTCATCCCACATATTTTCCATCAAAAACCACCAACCTACAACCCACACAAATGTCCTTTGACACTTTTCTATCCACCCACCAATCTAACACCCAACCTCAAACACCACCGGTCTCACCCAATATACCCACTGTCTCACCTTCTGCCACTCTACCTATCACAACCGACCCCTTGTCCCATGGCCCAACTACATCGCCTTCCCCAAGCCCAACTAGCACCGGCCCATCCCTCCCTCCTGAGCCCACCTCTTCCCCTGACTCCACGCACCAAGCTGCTGTACCCCCTTCACCACCCAGTTCTTCTCCTTCAACCGAAAACTCCACCACTACCCTATATATTTCTCTCTCGGGTTCCGTCCCACTCACTCCTCAACCATCCCACAGACACCCAAAGCCCAACCCAAAGTACCACAACCCCAATTTTGTCAACTCTACCACCGTTCACCCGCTACCCATCTCTCTCGAACCCTCTACTTACTCTCAAGCCTTGAAAGACCCGAACTGGCGCAATGGCATGGATCTTGAATACAACGCACTCCTTCACAACAACATATGGGAACTTGTCCCTCACACAACCCAAACTCCCATTGGTTGCAAATGGGTATTCCGAATCAAACGCAAGCCCGACGGCACCATTGACAAGTATAAAGCACGTCTAGTTGCCAAAGGTTTTCATCAACAATATGGAAAGGACTATCATGAAACATTTAGTCCCGTCACCAAACCCGTCACCATTCGCACTGTCCTTTCCATTGCTCTTGCGAAAGGGTGGTCTTTACGTCAACTAGACGTCAATAATGCTTTCCTCCATGGGACTCTTAAAGAGGATGTCTTTATGGTGCAACCTCCCGGGTTTACTAATACGGACTTCCTGAATCACATCTGTAAACTAAAAAAATCCCTCTACGGGCTTAAGCAAGCACCACGTGCTTGGTATCTTGAACTAACCAATTTTCTTCTCCATTTTGGCTTCAAAAAACGTATCTCTGACCCCTCACTCTTTGTCTATACTAACAACAACATCAATAGCTATCTCTTTGTTTACGTTGATGACATTGTCCTCACCGGCAATCATAATCCATTTTTGGACTACTTTGTTCAAGCCCTAAGCAAACTATTCTCAATCAAAGACTTAGGCCCCCTTCATCACTTTCTAGGAATCGAAGTCATTCCTACGTCGCATGGTCTCTTTCTTTCCCAACATCGTCACATTTGCGATATTCTTACCACATTTAAAATGGATGGTGCTAAAGAGGTCCTCACTCCCCTAGGCACTTTCGAGCCACTTGTCTCAGTTGACTCCACTCCTCCAGTCGATCCCACACCCTACCGCCAACTGGTGGGTACCTTGCAATACCTCGCCTTCACTCGTCCTGACATCTCCTTTGCTATCAATAAATTATCCCAATTCATGCACTCACCTAAACAATCACACTGGCATGCCCTCAAACGGGTACTCCGCTACTTGAAAGGAACGGTTTATCATGGGTTGTTCATGAAGCGCAATACTAATCTTCACTTGCATGCTTTTTCGGACTCGGACTGGGGTGGCATCAATGATGTGGGACGATCCACTACAGCTTATCTAATTTATGTCGGGTCAAATATCATCTCTTGGAAATTGGCAAGACAAAAGACTGTTTCTAGATCTTCCACCAAGGCCGAGTACAAAGCTCTCGCTAATACGGCTGCTGAACTATCATGGGTTAAAAATTTACTTGGTGAACTTGAGCTCCCAATTAGAAGCACCCCATCACTCTACTGTGACAACACTTGGGCCACTTATGTATGTGCAAATCCTGTTTACCATTCACGCATGAAACATCTAGCCCTCGACTACCACTTTGTGCGGGAACAAGTAAACTCCGGGCATCTCAAAGTTCTTCACGTCAGCTCAAAGGACCAACTTGCGGATGTCCTTACAAAACCGCTTTCATGAATACCTTTCCTGAATTTTCGATCCAAGATTGGAGTCTCCAATGGATCCTCCATCTTGCGGGGGCGTATCAACACCACAAATCAAGTCAACAATTAATTGCACATTCTCTCTCCAATTAGATGGTCAATCAACTTATTCCAAGATAATTGCAAATCCATTAAGATTGATTGACTGGGCTCCATTCTCGGCTGTGAATGTGTGTGAGTAATCAATTTGTATTTTTTCCATTTTTCCTGTACATCTATATATTAGGTTGTAAGCACTTTGTAAACATATAACAATAAAACAATTCAAATCATCTTTCTCATAGTCAATACAATTAGTCTCACAATGAGGAGAGTGTTAGAATATTTAACTGATCAAATAGGCAACCGGGTTTAAGTAAATGATATTATGAACACAAGTAAGTAATGAGACAAAATAAAGAATAAGAACAAGATAAATATGGTTTTTGAGAATGCTGTATATTGCTCTCAAGTTCTATTACAAGTGTTACAAAATATAAAGATAAATACAAGAACCTGAGATACTTTATACTACATCCTATAGCCGACTATACTTTGAAAGCCAGCTGGAAATAATAATCTAGATAACAAGATCAATGTACAGTCAAAAGGAAGTTTGCCTTTTGACTATAGCATGCCATAGCTCAAATCCTAATATATTACAAAAAGGATAAAATATATATAAAGTAGAAAGTTACAGACCACAGATCATAATCTACAGTTTACAAAAGCATGAATCTTTTCACCAACTTATACAGGTTGGTAAGTCTATAGAGCGACAGCAAAAAGTTGGTCAGCTTTTGTCAAAAGATGATCAGAGAAAACATGTATTGTCTGTCTTTGGAAGAAATCAGTCTTCAGTCTTTTGGCTTCGAAAGATTTTGTCTTTAAAGTTTCGGAAGACTTTGTCATTGATGTTTTGAGAAACTTCATCTTTGGCTTTAAAAGATTTGATCTTTGGCTTCGGAAGATTTTAAACTTAGAATATTTTCTCTGAGATGTGTAAAACTTCTAAACTAACTCTACTTCGCACTTCATGCATGCATGCTATAAGCTCTTTGATTGTTTTGATTGCATCAGCCTTTAAGTGTAAACCTTATAAAAAAACACTATTTTTTTACCGCATGAGGATATGATAGTTGGGGCCTCTCCTTGTTTCTCCTATTGGCCTATAATGATAGCAACCTTTAGGCTTTGCCTGCCCTTCTAAATTATAGTTCCACCTATGAAAACACTAGAAACAACGGAGAATGGAAGAGGTCCATTATGCTGATACACCCACCCTAATAGTACTTTTATGTTTAGTAAAGTATTTAGGCAGTCGAACTACCCTTGTATAATAAGTACCCTATTACCTAAGCATAACCTTGCTTGAGAGGCGGGTCCTACTCCCCAAGCTATATATCATTATGGTGTTAATAATGTGATTATTATGGTATTGAGTTTGATATCATGACGTCTCTATTTAATTATTATCGTGGGAATAGCTTTGCCACATTTTCGTACATGATTTGTTTGACAAACGTATTAATTGATCATAGGAAAAATCACAATTCAAAACTTGAGGGATGGATTATGTGTGTGCACCCATAAATATTATCTCATATTCGAAGCACAGACTGGCTACGTATGTATATGTCGCTTTTATGTATGCACGTATATGTATTATGTATGTATTTAAGAATTATGCAAGGTAATTATAGAATTTCAAGGTGCAATTATCTTTTTTTACATGGTGTACCGTCCAATGAATTTATACTATGTGTGATAGAAACTAGCATGCGTATATGGATTCATATAAACTCATTTTCATACACATATTGTCTTAAAGTGTTTTCTATGCTTTTTAGATGAAATCCGTTTTGTACATACCGGTTACCATAACCGGTTTACAAATATGTAATAAAAATGTTACAAGTAACATGCAAATCGAATAGTATCTTGATTTGTGCCAGCTCTCACATATTCATTGAAGACTAATAAATAATTAAGCAACTAATTTCGAAATAAGAATGTAAAAAAGGATATTAACTCTACTTTTTCACTTTCTAAATTGTGATTATAAATTATACGTTAATTATCTTTAAAGTCAATAATTTTAAATAAAAGAACAAATGGAAAAGGGGAAATTCGTCGTTAAATTAAAGGTCCATTAAACCAATCTAAAGCAATGAGAGCCAAATACATGCTCGAATATTTGTACTTTAATCATTAATTATAAAACATACAAATTATGATTAAAAGTAAAACAAACAAACAAACTGTCACTTTCTCTTTATGCCCTTTTTACCCTTCACACTATATCTAAAATCTAAAAACCGATTTCATGGCAACAGAAATATAACTAATCAAACTAAAACTAAACAATTAATTAGTTAATTAATTAATTATAAAATATCAACTCTAGAACTTTAGGGTTATCTCACTCCCATGACTCTCTTCACATTCTTCCCTCAACACCAACGCCTTTGTTTCGCCACCGCTCTCCGCCTTCCAGCTTCCGCCGCTCTCCGACTTCCCGTCCTCGATGCTCTCCGACGGGTTGCCGCCAGTGGTGGTGGTGCCGCCTCGGCCGGTGGACTCCTGCAAGCTATGTGTTGTTTGGGAGGAGGGCTTGTACATGTTAATGTTATTATTATGGTGGTGGATGTGGTTGTTGTTGTTGTTGTTGTTGTTGTTGTTGTTGTTGTTGTTGTTGTTATGGTGGTGGTTGTTGTGGTGGTGGAGCAGTGGTTGTGGTGGTGGTAGGAGGGGGCTAGGGTAGAACTCTTGTGTTGTGCAGTAGTGTGGGGTGGTGTGGGTGGCGTTAGGGTGGGTGGTGTAAAGGGTTTGTGCTCCGGTGGCGGTGGCGTACTCCGGTGGAACCCATATGCCGCCGAGAACCACCAGTTGTGGGGCTGAGCTGCCGGTAGGTTGTGGTGTTGGTGTTGGTCTTCTTGTATGAAGTCTGTATTTCTGTAAGATCGATGATAGATAATTAAAAACATATGATGTCTGATTCAGCTTACTTTTTAAAAATGCTGTTGGTGGAGCAGTGGTTGTGTTTTGTAGCGAAGTCATTATCAAAGATACAGTTTTAAAATTGTTACATAAAATACAAGATGATGTCTGATTCAGCTTACTTTTTGGTTAACATTTAAGCATATAAAAATATAATAAGTGATGAATATACAACACTTTACTAAGTTATATGATTTGATAACAGTGATGGGTTTTGGAAGTAAATAACTTAAGCAAAAACTTTTAAAGTTCAATAACACAAACTAAAATGTAAAGTAAATTTGCCTTGTTAATTATTTATTGTGTTTTCTACTTTGGCACATAGATAGAGAGAGAAATAAACCTGTAAATGGCTTTTGACTTCATCATTGGTCAAACCGTCAACTTTCATAAGCTCTCTTATTTGTTTAGGAGTGGCAACTGAGATATTGTTTCCAAAAATATCAGATGATGATTTAATAATCATGATACAATTATGAAATAACATAAAATTTTAACAAATAAAATGAACATCAATTATTCTAGTTAACACATAATAATAATATTTACCTTGAGAACCACCTAACATCTGAAGAGCATTGACAAATCTCCGGTGAAGGTCCGGCGACCAGCACCGCCTTGTCTTCCGATGAGTCTGGGAGCTCGTGGCGGCTCCGGTGGCGGTCGTGGTGGCAGCAGCGGTGGTTTGATTTTCATTAACATCACCATTACCACCTTTGATAGAAATATTTTCCCTCACAAAACTCTTGTTTTCTTCATGATCAGCCTCTTTTTCACCGGAAGAAAGAGCCAACTCTGGCGAGACCGACATCAGAGTTGAGTACGATGAATTCCTCTCCTTTGAGAATGGAATAAAAGCTCCACCATCTCTTTGGTTAGTGTTGAAATTACTATTTTCAGTCTCTTTATTTAATGTAGAATTTTGTGTGGTTTTCATCTGATTATTATCATCAACCGCGGTGGCGGTTGTGGTACCGCCTGTTTGGCTCCATAACTGAACGGATGTCATCCAATTTGCCTTGTTATCGATGCTCGAGTGGGCCGCCTTTTCGGGTCCTTGATCACTGCTAGAACTCTTCACAGGTATGAATTCTTCGAGTACCGGAGAACCTTGATTTGCACGGTATGTTTGTAGTTGTTGCCTTGATGTCTCCATAGCTAACAAATTATGTTAAAAGTTAAATCAAGATTTCAAAAAACTACGCTTAAATAAAAAATTTGTACATAAAAATCATAATAGTAATTTAGGTTTTGAATATGAAATTAAGGGCTCATACCTTGTAATCATGTGTTACTTTTGAATGATCTTAGATCAATATGAGATTGAGACAATGATGGATTAAAGTTTCATAGGCATGTATAAAGTGAAAGAAAAAAGGATTTAATCATCACATGTTATTAGCTTTTGGGATACGATTTTCATGATAACCTAATATTTGTAAAAAAAGATTAAATTGAATTTTGGTCATGGGTGTTGCTTTGTACCTTATAAATGATGACTTAATAGTAAAGACAACAAAAGTTTCTTACAAAAAAAAAAACATATTTTTACAAATAATGTTTAATATGCATGCAAGTTAAATAAGTTCATCTGCATTTAAGCATCAAAACAGAAATAAAGATCATAAAGATGATCATACCATTAGTGAGGAGTTGCATGCAAAGCGGAAGTTCGCGTTTGAAAGCATCAATCTTGAGTCTTTCTTCTTCAAGACGCGCGAGGAACTCTTCAAGTTTTTGGGTTTGATCATGCCCATGAACTACTTGTTGTTCTCCTACTGTTTTCAAGAGCATGGAGTAGCCATGAGGTTTGCATTTGAGACTCAATTCCGAAGCTGCCGCCATCATCTTATGTATCGAACCCGAATCTTGATTTATGATTCAAGAACAGTGGTATGATAAAACCCTAATTAAAGAGAGGAATTGAATAGCTAGCTAGCTTGTGTATATGCTGGAACAAAGATCAACAAGATAAGAAGAGAGGGTTATGCCTTTGTTTATTTTCTCTTTCTTTTTCTAGGGTTTGAAACACTCAAGTAGAGAGAGAGAGAGAGAGAGAGCTGTTGTTTGTGAACACAAGGAGGATCAAGAGGGGGATCGTCTTCTTTTAAGGGCATAGGTACATGGAGAATAAAGTTGGAATATGGAGAGAGAGATGAGAGAGAAAAGTAAAAGAAGAGAGATGGTAACCTCTTGCAAAGAACAAAGGCAAAAAATTGGAAGCTTTATGTGGGAATATGAGAGGAGAGAAGAGAAGGAATCAAGGTATGTCTGTGGGGTCATGTGATATATATGTGAAGGGCCATGCCTCTAGAATACCAATATTACAACTTCTTGTGTTCTAAAATACATGTATTTAATTAACTATCAAATGAATTTACCTACTTCTATATATAATAATTTGGAGGCTTTATGGTGCTATTCCCACACCGCCCAATTCTAATCTACAACTTTGTTCAAATCAAAACGATCTTTTGAATGCAGACTAGAATGATTTTTTAGACATTATGGTGTTTATGATGTAAACCTTGCAACCTAAATGTGCGTACGACATGAAGTACTCAAACAATGCTTAATACTAAGACGTAATGAAATTTTAAGCATGTACCACATTCAAATATTCTTGCACTTATGAATAGGTGATGGAACGAAAAAATATGAATGAATACAACGAGCCTGATAACTATGACATCTTATTAAAAGTTTCATGGGCTCACGACAAAGGTATAAAGTACACGGACGACATATCTAAATCCTTAGTTGAGAAATTGAGACATGGCATTACAGTCCAAATAAACCTCCATCTAGATGACAAACCACATGTTTTGATAACATGCTTAATGGTCAAAAAAGAGAGGGTTATATGATCATTTGCCAAGTTGCTTGCAAGTTTATCATCAATTCTCTACATGCTTTTTGAGAAAATCCCATGATATTTATGATGGAATCAAGCAATATGAATGAACACAATAAATATGACAACTATGACATCTTAATAAAACTTCCTCAAACTCATGACAACAATACTGGTATCCATGAGTAGGAGGGATTTTTAGATATGGAGAAATATTGGAGTATATAAATTTGACCAGGAGAAATGTTGTTAGATTCTATAAGTAATTTCTAGTTTTAACTTTTTAAACATAATTTTACATTTTGTGGCATTTCATATCAACATAAGATCACATCATATTCATAGGTAACAAATGTACAATAATTCTTTCGTTAACATTGGATCCCTACTAGAACCCTTAACATTGTTCTCCGTATAAGGATCTCTTTATATTATCGTTCACACAAAGACATGTTCAAATAGGACCAATTGACATTGTTTTTCTTATAAAGACCTGTCCATAAAGGACCATTTAACATTGTAGTCCTTATAAGGATCCACCTATAAAGGACCATTTAACATTGTTATCCATATAAGTAGCCATCCATAAAGGACCATTCAATATTATTTCCATATAAGGACCAATTTCAATACCTTAATAGCCATGCTTAATCATAACACTTGGCTAAATGTATCATGCATGGTCTATACCATTCTACTTAACCATGTATAACATCATATATGTCTCCTACCTTAGATTACATAAGTGTAATTTATAATGGTTAACATACTTTCAATAACAATAACTTTAAATAAGGTTAAGGACACTTACAGTAGGAGGACTTTCGATAGGATGGGTGTACTTTCAATAGAAGGGGCATTCAATGCGAAGGGAACGTTTGATATTTAGAGACTTTTCATATTTAGGGGAACTTTTGATAACATTTGCATTCGATATATCTATACTATTGATGTTAGCAACATTCGATGAACTTGCACACTTTCGATTATAAATATATTTGGTTTGAGGGGAACTTTTGATGGTCAACATGCAATAAGAACTTTAACCTATTGTTTTTCATTTATCATCCTTTTAGTTTTTATTTTAAGGCATTAAGGTGATTTTTATAGGCATACCTTTAACAATTAATAGTCATATTCATACATAAATACATATTCACACACACAATGTGATAAATCTAACATGAAAACATAAAGATGTAAACTCTACATGTGAAACATGAAGATCTATAACAAAACATTTATGTGCATGCACATCAATAAAAAACATAAATCTATATGAAAAGAGTGTCTCTAGAGCTTACCTTTTTGTAGAGATCTCTAGCACAAACCCTAGAAATGGTGTAATAGGCCAAAACTCAACAACCTTCAACCTTTTGCACTTAAATCACATTCAACCACCCTAAATTTTAAAAACTGCTAAAAACGAGTTATTATTTTTTTAGACTTAAACTATTTTGCTAACCGAGTCATTTTAAATATTTATAACCATTTTTCATGGCATTACATATAGGCCTATTTTATCATTATTTACTTTTACTGTCATTAGCTGTGTCATTCTTTATCTTTTTTATCTTTAATTATGGTTGTTTTAAACTTAAGCTTTTTGTGTATAGTATTCATTAGCTTTATATCATACAATCATTGTCATTTCTTTAATTTTTTTTCTTTGTATTGTGCTTTACAAACTTTCACCTCCTGCACTCTTATCGTACATATGCGTAAGTTGGATTCGTATGGATATGGTAATTTAGTTACCAGAGCATTGAATGATGCTAAGATATCCTAAGTGTCAGACTAGTTATGTGTGAACTATCCTTGAAAATGTGATGAAGTGTTGGTAGTTATAAGAGGGAGGTCAATTATAGATGTTTTAGGGGACTTTATCATCCTTTATGTCTAAGTAATTGAGTTGGAGAGGTACAACTTTAGTCACAGGGCTTTATCGTTGTTCCCGTCTAAGTGGGCTAAGTTATGAAGGTGCAACTCAGCTACAGAGGCTTTGGTGTTCATTTGCTTCTAAGTATTAGGGGATATAAAGGTACACCTCTCTTACTGAGGCAAGCAATCTATTAAAGAGGCTCTAGTTCTTTAAATTCGTCTAAGTATTATGTTTTACGGAGGTTATAAATCACTTGGGAGGTCTATGTTTCACCATTTTTTTCTAATTATGAGGACATACTAAGAATAACTATCAGCTACGAAGATCATCACTATCATTCCTTCACAAATCATAGTTCATAGGTTTTATCGTTACTTAAGGAGGCACTGTAGCAGTCAATGACTTAGTGTTTGATTATCTTTATTGATTTTACTTTCTTTTAGAGAAACTTTAATAGATCTACAATCTATCTTTTTAGGTTTATCATACACTATCATTATACATTTATACATGCAAAATACCATCAAAACCCTGTTATTTTCATACAACTGTAAACTATATTAGATATACATACTAGCCCAAATATAGTAAAACATATGTGAATGAGGGGATATAGAACTCATATTTGATGTTTTCCTCGAGCAAAACCCTAGAACAGTAATTTCATGTCGAGATTCACCTGAATATGTAAAACTACCACCTTTATCTCTTGATCTTAACCAACATGATTCTAAGCATGTTCTTATGCGTAGATCTATAAGAATAAAGGAGAAAAACAATACTCTTCTTTCTCCTTGAAACTTTTTCTCTCCAGTCATAGCTCCCTCACACACACACACACACATACACACACACACACACACACACACACACACACACACACACATATATATATATATATATATATATATATATATAGATAGATAGATAGATACATACACACACACATATATATGTCAATTTAGGAAAGTTTGAATCGTAAGAAAAAAACATAGCGACTCGTTTCTTTATATATAAGGGGTAGTATGGTTGAGTTTTCCCTTTAGGCATTCTCAACCCATATAACTTTCTTTATAAGCGCTTTTAACCCCTTATTTTGCAATCACGAATTTATTTTATATTGTATGATGTCACAAGTCATCTATTATAAACGATATCAATAAACACACATCACATTAGAAGTAATAACATGATCTAGTATTACTAAAACTATTCACAAACCCATATAGTGAACAAGGTTCTACTAAAAATTATATAACCTAGTTGATTAACTAATTATTTAGAAATCTTTAAAGATAGAAGCGTAAGAAGATGGTATATTTTGGCCATTAGCTACGGGATTACAAAAGAAAAATAAACTAAAATCAAGCAATAATAAGCTCTGATTTTACTATAATTATTCATCTAAAAATGACATTTGTTTTAAAAAAATTATGCAATGTCTATCGTACATGTTTAATTATTCCGCTTCACGTATTCTAAATCATGACGTCACAATTCTAACATGACCTAGGAGAGTGGTTGTGACATTATTCTCCTGCTGCTGTAGCCGGTTGTGGTGTTGTTTTTTTTTCCTAAAATAGACCAATGAAGTTATAGTTAATCTAATATATAGGCTAATTCAATATTTTTGAGGCATAAGATGAATTCTGAATAATGTCCTTTTTAGTAAATATATTATTTTGGTTACTACCATAACACGCCGACATAAGATGACACATTTTTCATATAATATTTTTTAAAAAATACAATGTGACATGTATTTTAGAGTTGGAGTGAGTTTTAATGAAGTCTTTTATATATATGATTCTTTGCTCTTCATGTTAAATATGAAAATTCATTGATCGAAATTACACCCAAATATTTAGTGTCGCTTAAATATAAGGCACACCCTTCAAACTATAACTTTTGTATAGTGGAGTTGCTATGTCCATGCGTAACTAGATTTGTTATTTATTAAATGAAATTAGTATAAATTTGTACACGCATAGAGCTGACTAGTAACCGAACTTACCGAAACATTTTATTACCGAGAGTTTGAGACTTATCAATTGCATATGAAAATATAAAAACCAAAACATAAATTTTATCATAAGTTTTAACTCTTAACTGTTGCTAGCATATACACCTTACTTTATTTAATCTTGTAGTGAAACTTTATACGTCAATAGTGATATAGTTCTTTTTCTTCTAATTTTTAAGAGTAAATTACGTTTTTAGTCCCTCTGGTTTGGTGATTATAACGTTTTTCATCCAATAGTTTAAAAACGCCCGGTTTAACCACCGTGGTTTAAAATCTGTCACAATTAAGTTCACTAACCACCATCAATTTTTTCTGTCAAGTGTATGTAAAAAGATAAAAATACCCTTACATGAAATTTGTTATTTTAATATACAAAATATAAAAGTTATCTATAAAAATTAAAAGAGAATAAGTGTGCACACACACACACACAAACACACACACACACATATATATATACATATATATATATATATATATATATACACACACACACACACACACACACACATAATATACAAACCTGCAGGACCGGGTGAAGGGTTATGCACTTTACAACACAACAATACAAAGAGGAGAGTATACAACAACACTTAACAATTTAAATGAGGAACTGGAGAAAATCAGTTTTGAGAACTAAGAAACACAAGTGTATATGAGACAAAACAATAACAATACACAAGTAGTTAGTTTTCAAGGTTGATGTATATTGCTCTCTAGTTCCTTACAATTGGTTTACAAAGTTCTACTAATAAGTTATAAGGACCAGAAATACTTATACTACAACCTACAGCAGGTCATACTTTGAAGCCAGCTGGATACATGATATAGACAATAAAATCAATGTAGAGTCAAAAGGCAGGTTGCCTTTTGACTATTGACTAGTGACTATGACATGTCATAGCTCATATCCTAATATATTACAAAAAGGATAAAGTATATAAAGT
>BJCO01158897.1:0-11672 GCA_018326465.1 Flaveria floridana | reverse complement strand
TATATATATATATATATATATATAATTTTAAGCTATCAAGACAAAATTAACATTAACAGACTTAAAATTAACACTAACATTCGTACGTACATATATGTGTGCGTATTGTTTGCTAATCTTTGTTTGCAAATTTATAAAACTTTGAAGGTAACTTACTTGGAATAACTATGTTCCCACATTTTTTTCCTCATACAAAGAAAGTGTAACTTAAGCACTATTAGATGCTATTTTATGTGCTTCTTCAACTCCATAGCATTTCACATATAGCATTCCTAGATATAAACTTTTATCAGTTTTTTTCATGAAACGTTCACCAATAAAGTAAAGTTTTAGGAACCTTTCTGGTTAGTCATTAGTGTAGACAAGACGTATCACGTACCAATAATGCAAAAAGAATAATTATTAATTCCGATATTTATATTTTTCTAGAAAGAAGTAAATGTTAGCTTATTTATTTATAAAATTTGAAAATTAGTTCCTAAAATTCTATGAATTAACAGGCACGATAGTGAATGACATAGACATAAGTGGATATGCAATCTTTTTCAAGTGTCTAGTAGAAAGTTTAAAAAGTCTATAAGAACTTGTAACATCAATCAATTTATTGTTTCAATCCTTCTGTTAAATGGTCATAATCTTGTTTTTTAATTATCATTTATCTTCGTTTAACATGTTTCTAAAAGTCGTTGATAGTAATATGTCTTAATTTAAAAGACTTATTAGTTTATATATTACAAGAAGGGATGATAGTTACATTAGGTTGGCATGTTGAATTAATAAAATCAGACACAAACTCATGTTCGTATCAAATACATAAATCTTAACTTAGACATATTAATAACCGTGTAAGTTTAACATTATTCATATAACATGTCTACCTTAAACAATCAGACATTAGCCGGTATGAATGGTAGTGGGTTATAAATCAGATTCAATCAAGCTGTAAACTAGTTGTCAGTTTGTCATATATGAGTTGACGATTTAGCATTATCTATAGTATATAATAAAATAGTAAAGAGTGTGCAACATGTCATTATGTTATGCCCACTCGCCCTTATTTTCCCGTTCAAAATTATTACCTAACTAATTTGTACCTTCATTACTTTTTACTCTATTTTAAACAAGTAGATTAAATTTTTATTTTAATTAACTTAGTTATTTTAGACAACTAAATTAATAAATTATTTTCATTTTTGCCTACATATTTTTTAAATTAATTTTTTTAGCATCAACTAAATTGTTAAATCAATATTTCATAAGTCTACATACCAAAAACGATTTTAATAGACAAAAAGGATCCAAAAAAACCTTCAATCATATATTTGCATATTCAAAAATCTAATATTTGCATAATTTTTATGATTTGTTGAATCACATGATATTTTTTATCATATTGTAGCCAAAAGTATTCAGATAACTTATTTCATTTATTCCCATTTTATAAATTATTAAAATTTAGTTTATAAAAACTGTTTCAAAATATAACTAATTTTTTGTTCTAATTCTATAAAATTTATTACTATCAAAGACGAGAGATATTTTATAATTATCTTTTAGTCTTAATTATTTAATTTTATATTTTTATTCAACTCATATAATACAGAGTATCTAACCTGGTAAAATGTTTATTTATTAGATTTTAATTCTAGTTTAAATAGCTTAAGATATCAGACTATCTAACTAAACTTGGTTAACCAATAAAAAAACAACTCATTAATTGCACAAGCTAAGCAGATCAAATTGAAAACGAACGAGTTATTATCATTACTCATAAAGTTGTTTTTAATGGTATGTTAGTTGTTATAAGTTAGTAACACCAACTAAATAAAAATTTATCAATAGCAAAGTTTGTTTGTTTTCATGTTAAAGCTATACTAAAATTCAAGTGGTACGATTAATAATAAAATTACATTACCCTAATTTACAAGCATAAAGACGCTTTCATTACTTTATTATTAATAAACTAGGGAAATGAATAGTGAATGTTTAGGTTTTTTTCAAATTAGACGATACTTTTTTTTAATTGATTCTTTTTTAGTCTTGATTTTTTGAATTTTAATCACATTAGAACTAAATGTTTTCATATTTATTTATAACTTTTATTTTGACTTTAACAACTAAAGTTAAAATTTAAAGTTAGGATTTTAGAGTTTGGTCACCTAACTATTTACATGAAGGTGTACTTTCCCGAGTTTTGTCACTAAATTTTAGTAATTTTACAGTTTGTCAGCTGACTTTTTACTATGATGACTAAAGTTTATGATTTTAAAGTTCAGTCGGCCATTTGTTTTTGTAACTTTAGCTACTAAATTAGGATCTTGGAGTTTGATCACTAATAAATTCATAGTGATGTTTTATTTTATTTAAGTTTACCCACTGAAGTTTATTTTTTTTAATTTCATCACCAAAATTTGATTTTATAGTTTCTGGCGAGGCGGACAGTAAGCGACCAAAGTAACGCGACATTGGCCTCCTGTCACTTTTTTATTTAGTTTGACCACTAAAGTTTTTCATTTTAAAGTTTCGCCACAAGACTTCACTTTTATGGTTTCTAACAAGCTGCTTTGACAACAAGCAAATAAAATGTAACATTAACGTGTGGAAAAATGATCGGACCAGACCCCGCCGCATAGCACAGAGTGACGAAAACTAGTTCTCATAAATTACCCTGTGAAGCTAATCTTTAATTGTCAAGGTTTTTAGTTAAATGCGTGTGAGTAAAGAATTATCTTTTAAGGTTAACAACAGTGTCAGTGACGACGTGAAGGGTTGACATAACCCTTTATCACGCGGGGAACAACTGCCCAAGGTGGGAATCGAACCCAGGGCACATGGCTTGTAAGGGGCACACTGCTATTAATTAGACTAAATGCTCAATATATATGTACAAAGACCAAAAATATAAAATAATTTTTATTTTTTTTAAATCAAACCCATAAATTGACAAAAGCACATAAACACACAACTTACCTTACTATAGACTCATGATTTTTAGTGTATATAAAAATCATAAAATAAATAAAATAAATAAAATAAAATCATAGTCACATCACGAAAAGGGCATTTGGTCTAGTGGTATGATTCTCGCTTAGGGTGCGAGAGGTCCCGAGTTCAATTCTCGGAATGCCCCAAAAATTATTGTTTTACTTTTTTTTTAATACAGATTTGCCCTTGTTATTTACATTTCAACGAGTTTGCAAAATGGTCCCTCGTCTATTCTGTAATATGCAATTTACGTTACTCAAGTTATCCAACCGTTTGGGATTTTAAACAATTTGTTTCCGTAATATATTACTAATTTACTAGCTTAAATCACTAGTGAGTTTAATTAAAAAATTGTACATCCTGTTATGTGGTTAAAGATGTAGTAAAAAGTAAAGGTTGCTTATAAGCCGTTGAAACTGATCGAACTTTTTTAGTTGAAGCTGTTGAGATTGTACTACATTTAAGATGAAAAAGATTAACTTTTTCATAATGTGTCTTTGGTGTTTCCATACTAGAAATTTTCTAACTTGTGTTTTTATTTTGTTCTGAAATTTATCTACAATATAAGATTTATATACGCTCTATATTGTCAGTTATTTGATAAAGAATCCTGGCCGTAGATACTAGATAGTATTGAAGAACAAACCTTTAGATTTAGAAATCCGCATTAATTTTTGTTTTTGGAACTTAATTATAAATAATTACTACATATACAAATAACAAACATGAGGTTTATATTATAAAAATTCCAACTTTGTTATAAGAAGATGCTAATTACATGAATGAATCAGGTGCCATTATACATGAGGTTTTTTTTTTTCATTTCAGCTACTATTTTTTTAAGTCTTGTTGACCATTTTCGCTGATGATCCCTATTTGTCAATTATGAAATAAAGAGACTTTCATCATAATCAAGTTCTTCGTTGTCTTTTTCTTCTTCCTCTTCATTCCTTCTCATTCATTGCTAGCCATTATAAATCAAAGCTTCACAAAACAAAACCTTGATTTTGAACTCGTGATGACTCCCTCACAATCATGGTTCGACACATTTGAGGATCGACCATTCAACTTGTAAAAGAAGATGCTTAGGGGTATGTGAGTAGTAGGACTGATGAGATGGATATGAGTATGATACCGCTCATTCAATGACAATCATTCCACTCACTCGAATGACCGAAGTAGGAGATGAGGGGTGTGATTCCACTCATTATCGTGACACCCCTCTTGTACATACTCATGTAAGTGATCATGCAATAAAATCGCTTGTGATTTAATTGAACATGTCTCGAAAAATCAACATGTATACAATTAGATTATGTTTTTTTATTTCTTGGAATATATAGCATTTTTTGTGGAATGCATTAGTTTTTATTTTATTTTTTTATAAGTTTGTTTTTAGATAGCAAAATCAAAAATAAAAACAATAATAATTATACAATAATTGTGGTCAAGTCCCTTGTCGGGTGATGATAACGCATATTAAAATGAGTTGTGGGTGATGATACTGTTTGCATGATGACGCCTACGTGGTACTCTTATGTGATGAATCAGTGGCGGAACCAGAAATTTTTTTCTCCGGGGTCGTAATTTTTTTCATAGGTGTCGAAAATTTTTTTCATAGGGGTCGAAGTTAAAAAATACACGGGGTCAATTGAAAACGTCAATACACGTTACAGATAAAAAAAAATTATGCGGGGTCGGTTGACCCCTCCCCACATAAGGTAAGTCCGCCACTGGTGATGATAATAGATCGTCTAATAAAAGTTAATTGTTTAAACAACAATTAGAGTCAATAATTACACTTCTATTTTAGTTTTACATTCATAATACATTGAACAATCACACTAGTTACAAAAGAAATACCTAGGAGACGTAATATTAAGAACAACAAAAAGATCATTGTGTTCTTCCAAAAACTTAAATTTGAACTCAAGTTTGTTTGTTTTTTTCACATTAATTGGTCAGGATAATCTTCAAAGCACGAGAACACATTGGTGGGACAACCCAAGCGAAAAAAAACAAGCATTTGAAGCTTCGTAAGAAGTACCCGATTTTAGATTATAAAGAAATAGTAGAAATGTGATCATGGAATACTTACATGTAAAGGAAAACCGTAAGTTTGAACAACAGCCATTCTTCCACATTGACAAATCGCCAAGTATGATGCCATGAACAGAAGAAAAATGTCGAAAGGTTGGAAAAAGAGATGGGAAGGATGACACAAAAATAGTTAAGACCTGAAATAACTAAAATATCGTCACATTAAAGGCTGATGGTATGAATTTAACCCTAAATTAGATACAATACATTGTATGATCATCTGTCATTCGTCACAAAGCGGTGATAACAAAAAATGTAATTTTAAAAAAGAATGAAATGAAATCATAATATATATGTATCATATGGATCATGGATTACTCGTGTAACTAGCTCCAACAACAATGTGATAACCGTTTGTTTCTTTGTTTTAATTTTACTTTTTGGAAACGAATCTTAAAGCAATCAAAACAAAAGAAACGACTACAGACAAAATATAACCACCACTCAAAATAATAACAAAAAAGATTGTAGTTAGTATCAAGTTGTATAGTAAATCTCTTCAAGTGGTTAAGGGTTCAAGAGTAGACATTAATGTAGACTGGTGAGTAAATATAAAGAATGTGTGCGTTTATCGTTCTAAAACCGAAAATAATAAAGTTCTTTTATAACCCAGTCTTCAATCATGTCAATCATCAATCGAGCTGTGTTACTTTATCATAAATAGTTAAGCTCTTTTTTAATTATCTTCAAGATATCCATCACCTGAATCACAACATATATACTTTGAATGTTAAACACAAGATTATAAACATAAATTACATGATTACTGATTAAACTTAATAGAAGCGTCTATCTCAAATTTAATTTTGTAAACTCACTTGAATATTGTGGGACAAAACCGATGAGTTTTGCTCCAAAATGAAGTAAATCTTTAGAAGTAGGTCTTGAAGTGCCTCTACTTGATCTCCTAGTAGATCAACCTTCAAAACAATTAAGAGATTCATAGTAACATAAGTAAATACTTAAAAAGAATAGTCAACATGCTGATTTAATGTGTGATATTCATATAATGCTTAATTTTACGTGTTAGATATGTCGGTGCCTTTTATGACATAAAACCAATAAAAGAAAATATGGGTGACAATTTCTGACACAATTCGTAACACAACACTAAAATAATCAGGTTTTGAGTTGGCATATTACTCACTTAATCAACGGGTTGTGTTCAAATTGACTTTTGGGTTGTTTACGGGTTGACTTGTTTAATAATACAGGTCCACCCACTAACCCATTTTTTAGTAGTTGAACTGTATTTTACAGCTCGACAACACAATTAACACGTTTACAACTTGATTGATATTTAGATAAATGATTTAAATGGGACATGTTCGGGTTACACAATTTCAAACATGTGCGTGTTAGGGTTGATGTTTTTATACGACTAAGAATATGTCATGCTTGTTGAGGTTGGACAATTTAACCCGCCAACTTGAAACCCATCAACCCGATATGATTCATACCCTAAAAGTAATACAGAATCCGCCGAAGTATATGTGGTTTCGAACCTCGGTTTCTGCTAATAAGAGATTTTCACATCTTCTTGCAAACGCTTTCTTGTAAACCAACTCCTCGTTTTTATTTGAGGCCGCTAGCCTCGAGAGCAAACCTACTTGTTGCTTAATTTCATCCAACCTGAAATTATAAACCTCGAGTCGTTACAAAACCCAACTTAGTTAGCTCGTCCCAAGGACAGCATGGTGATAAAGCGATTTACTCTTAAGCAAAAGTTAATAAGTTCAAATTCCGTGGTGATTTTAGAGGTAAAGCAAATACAGAGTAATTTGAATTTATTATGATACAGTAGAAATATACCTTAAGAGATTCTTATGTAGTTTCTCGTTAACATTATCTTGAAAGTCTACTAGAAGTGGTTTCAATACCATATGAATCTCTTCTTGAATCTTTTGCAACTTGAAATTCAACTTAATCTGCATATCCTTCATGTTCTCAACTAGAACTGAGTGATATATTTCGTCAGTTAATCGTGTGTTTATGCTTTCATTATCATCATACACCCCAAAATCTTTATAACAATCGTTCAAAAGAACCATGTAATGTTCTTCCATTGCCAACGTTTGGAGGGTCGATTGCTGTTGTTCTTCCATAAGTCTCGCTATCATCTCATCTTTCTCCGAATACTCTAACCTTTTATCGAGCATATGCCCTTTCATCGCAATCATAATCGTTTCTTTCTCAATCAAACATCTCCATTGTTTATCCAAAGATCGGACTTCAATCTGATCAATTTGCTTGAACGTGAGGTCAACTCTTTCTTTCAACATGTCAATATCTGATCTAGTTTGCTCGATCATTACATTTTGTTGGATATTTATTCGAACATCAACAGGATTAAGGTCAAAGGATTGAGATTTGGGTTCGGAATCAAGATCCATTATATTCTTTTTGATTACTGAACGTATTGTGTTATGTAGATGATCATGAAGCAAGTGTTTGAGGTTAATGTGATCTGTAATCATCTTTCCTCCACTGGTTTTCGGGATTTGATCTTCACGTTGTTCTTCAACGAGTTTCAAACTGGCATCGATCTGGATGATTGAGAGCTCATAAAATTTGGATGTTTCAATCAAGAATTCAATTGGATCGGTTATGGAAGTGATCTTGTTATGTGCATTGTCAATGGCAGATCTCAGAAGGGTCATCAAGGTTGAATTTGTTTGATTTACATACTCCATTGAACTCTGAACTTTGCAGGTTTGAATAAATGCATGAGAGATGAAGGTAATGGGAATAATATGATCCAAAATTTATGGCAAAAATGGCGTTTGCTTTTCTAATATCATAGACCATTTATTTTAGTTTTGTTTTTAGCAGTGTAACATGAATTTAAAAATAAAAAAAAAATTAAAAAAAGGCAAATATTATTCTTCATATTTAACAAGTAATTGCTACAGTTTACTTTGCTTCCTTTCTCCTTCGCCCACCAGATTTTTGTAAGTTTTTTTATGTGACCGTTCTCTTGCTATCTGGGTTAGCATGAAGCATACAAAATTATCAACAAACGAGTATGAAATAGTACCGGAGTTTCAAAATCCTTTGCATCATAGTCAAAACTGAGATCATTTGTAAAATGCGTCGAAGGGTTATGAAATGAGGCTCCAAGCTTGATGCATAATTTCATCATTCACAAAGGGGTGCAGTGACCACATTAAACAGTAACTCTCTAGTTCTCCTGATGACGTCTTTAAACTAAGCGAAGATACAATCTTTTCCTGCACATGTAACAACAATGTAAAATTCCAATCATGCCCCTAGCCTCGTGCATCACGTTTATCATGAAGAATAGAGATTTATACCTGCATCACATAATCCTGTTTCACCATGCTATATACTACAGCTACCATGGTTGCATAATCAACTTCTCGAGGTTTATCAGGGACAAATGAGACATTTCCCTCCTACAATGGTATCGGAACCAGTGTTATGTTTGCTGTTCTTCATAGCAGATACAATTAGACACAAAAAGTTGTCTTGAATCAATAAATTCCTAAACTTGTAGATGCGGAACAGATCTTTATCCAAATCGATCCACTTAAGACAACGTAATGGAAAAAAAAATGAAACGCGAGGGGGAGATTTGTGATGTCATATAATAATCAAATGAAGGTGAATTAATAGGTTTTCTTTTCTAAGAGCATAAAAGTTAAAACACAAGAATTGAAAATCATAAAGCGAAGTAAATGACATGAAGCTACCTCACTGCAAGCAGCTGATACAAGATCCAAATCATTACGATCATCTTGTGAAGTTTCACTAGAGGCTTCTATTGCCAACCTTACATCCTCCACAAGGCATTCAAGTTCATTGATAATACTTTTCGCTGTAAAAAGGCTTAAGTTAGAAGGTCCAAGAGCAACACACCCAAAATCAGAAAATGTATTATACTGGGACAAGTGTAAATGTAAGCGTTAATCAGTAGTAAGGTCCATGTAAATGTAACTGTTTGCTTTTGAAAATGTCCCAACAATATCGCAGCAACTTTCTTGCAAAGTTTCCATGTAAAATTACAAATTTACCCATAACCATCATTTATAAAATACATTGGCACAATTGATTTTAAGTCCACAAGATTTCTTGGTAAGGATGTTACCTTTACTTTTACTATTCAACAGCTGAATATGGCTCGTATTTACTTCTGTATGGACATCAACAAAAACAAAGAAGAAATAAGAAAAAAAAGGTCAGCCTGTCCTGTTCAGCAAAGACAATTGAAGTCTGTAGTACAAAAATCAAAGGCTTATATATGAAACAAGCATAGGAGACAGCATAATATTCTGGTGAGAGACAATACAAGTATGCAAACGTGATTATAAACTCAAACAAATTATGAAAGTCAAAAACATAAAATTGAAACATTAAAGAATCACTTACACTTGTTCAGATTTTCACCCCTACTGGAAGTATGAACATATCCAGCTTTAATGTAAGATTGAATCCTATCCGTATTATTAGCTTTGATCACATTCTCAAAGATTTCTGATGTTTTGTCAATAGAAGGTCTTCTGATGAACTCTGCATACAAATAGGCAGATTTAATATTAGAAAAGAAATCTCATTCTACTATCTGCAAAACAACTAAAGACATCAAAGAAATTTACCAAGCCCTTGACGAAAGTTAACCAGAAATCTATGTCCTGCAGCAGCTAGCTCCTCAAATTTTGCAACCCTACCATGAAACAACCGTGTTAGATTATGTAGTTGTCCCTGTTGTCAATAGCGGCTATAGCGACCGCTATAGCGCGCTATGTAGCGTGGCGCCAATCGGTCGCTATTTGTAAATAGCGACTACATAGGGTATTTTTTTATTTTTTTTATTTTTTTTATTTTTTATTTATTTTTTATTTGGTAAATATGAGATTTAGATGATTAGTAATCAAGTATTTTAGCTATTTTGGGGGTCTTTGCTTAGATTTCCTACTACTTTATTACTAAACATGCTTATCTATTGAATGTAAAACAATCTTACATATTATTCTACTTAATCGCTAAATACGAAATAACGGTCGCTATTTACCGCTATTCGCTACGTAGCATATAGGTGGCTTGTCGCTATTTACCGCTATTCGCTATTGACAACTATGGTAGTTGTATATAAGTATTACATAAACTACATAGAATGAACAATAAATATCAAACTGGATAGCCAGGCAAAAATAAAAACACCACCATACCAACCTTGCCATGAAATGCGGAAATATCTGGACAAGTTTCCCTTTTGTCTCAGGGTTTAATTTAGTTTCTGAGGTTTCCATTCTGCCACACCAATTGGACGATTGAGTGTCCGTGTCTGCGTGTGTGAGTAAGTGTGTGAGTGAGTGAGAGCACCTAACAATATAAAGTAATGCAATATAACATTGCTTGTACATTTGTACCATTTAGAATTTTACATATTAGTATGAATGTTGCTTTAAATCACACAATAGTATAAGTTAGCATTTAGCCTCTTTGTGATAGAATATCAATCAAAAACAGCTACACAGACCAATATGCCACTATGTATCCTTCACAGTAGAACAAATAACATTTAGTTTTGGACAGAGGGAATGTGTGATGATAGCATGTATTTATATTTTATAGTGCCCTGAGGTCTAAATTTCCTACCAATGGCTAACTTTATGCCAATTGGCCTTTTGCTACACGGCATTGACGGATGCCAGGCTCTGTTGTCAAAAGGCCACAAGGTGCGCGCCTAGGCCCTCAGGCGCAGCCCAACGCAACCTTGTCGATATTAAAGCCCTGTGGCGTATTTTCATGCCATGTTTCTGCCAAAGCGCAGCCAAAAATCAGCTAAACAGGTCTGAAACAACTAGACTAGCCCTTAACAAGCCGGATATCAACCTAAAACTTGTCTAGAACCCCTAAAAATGGTATTTTTATATTACGTGTCTTGCTTAGAAAAGACCTCGCTTTTTAAGCGCCTTGCGCCTAGGCCCAAGGCTCACCATTTGTGCCTTGCACCTTCAACCACTTTGATACCTGATACCTACAATTGATGACTATTACTGACCTAGAACCCAAAACTAAGCTAGAGCCGGTCAACGAGCACGTTGAGCCGCGTCGTACCAACATTAACCGGTTCAATCCTGACAGAACCATGAGCCGGTTTCACATCTGAGATTAGGTTACTAAAACAGCACCATTTGCACATTCAAGCAACACATACAAATTAAACAGTAAAATAACCGAAACAACGTTAATTTGCATACACTAACTACAATATCTCTCACAAACAACGTATCTACAACTTCAATTAGTCAACATAATTGCAGACATGAAACGCTTTAATTTGTAGAAATGAGAAGACATACGAGTAAGAGGATGAAGTGATGGAATCAAAGGTTGCTACTATTAAACAATAAATGTTAGTCAATAGTGGATCCATAAAATAGGGATTAGGTTTAGTGGATCCATGTTTTAAGGATTATGTTTCCCTTTATTTATGTTTCATGTCTTGTTGTATTGTCCTATATAAAGGACCTTCTATTGATTTACATTACACACAATAATATACAATTGATAATCTCTTTTACCAAGTTTATCTTGGTATCAGAGCAATTCTGATCCTTCTG
>BJCO01158879.1:0-10544 GCA_018326465.1 Flaveria floridana | reverse complement strand
TATGGTGTAATTTTTTTAAAAAAATAATGTCGTATGAAAAAGTTATTAGCATTTAAAAAAATAGGGGGGGGAATTTTAAAAAGTCAACAATTGTGGGTAATGTAATAAAATACCCAAATTACCCTTGATTAGTTATTTTTTCTACACTTTGATCTTAGCCCTTAATTAGATAATTAGAAGGCTAAGATTACTTCTTAGCATACTTAGGCAAACATTAATTTGTAGGGGAACCTCCCTCTACATATATATACATATATATATGCATATATATATAGGAGTAGGATCATATACAACCAATTTTTTTGAAAAATAATAAGAACCAATACATTAATACCACGTGTATATTTTGATAATAAGGATACGGGGGGCATATAGGTAATTTTATAAAAATTTGTTATTAATATCCCTTGTTTTAAGCAAGATTTAAATTTATATTTAATTATCTACATCAATGAAATCTTCTAAAATAAAAGGAAATTTATGTATTTTTTGATTCTTATAATTTTGAATTTTCATCTTCTTTCTCAACGAATGGAATCATCATCGTATAATATTGTTTGATGTTTACAACAGTCTAAGATCGGACACTTTCATCATCATAATAGCACCATTCAAGGTAAGTTTTTTATTAATCATTGTTTCTATCATATTTTGTTAATGAATGGTGTTTTAATTCAGTTTTTGGTTTTAGTATCATAAAATTCTTTTTATGAACAAGGTTTTAGATCCATTTTTATTTATAAATTTATGTTTATCAATAAATTAACATCTATGTGAGGAGTATGTTTATTTCTTGATGATGTGATGTTATTAGTTATGTTTTTGTGTTACTTTTCATGAGAACATGTTTAGTTCTATATATTTATAAATAGACATTCATATTGTGTATATATATATAATTTAACTGTCACAAACATTGCATGTTGTGCTAGACATGAGTTATTAGGTGCTAATTGCACTTTAATTAACTGTTTAAACTATTATTTTTTCTTCATGTAAGAATGCAGTTGATATTAGTGTTCAAGAAGATGTTATCAACAGTTAAAGTATTTACATAACTTATTTATTTTGAAAATCTTTTTTATTGTTACCTAATGTTATTTTCATTATATAGTTTGATAGATTCTGTTGATGAAAACTATGTTGTTCGTATTGTTCAAAGATCCCTACGTACCGGAAGAAAATTCTACACTCCTGATGTTTCTCTTTCAGTTAGACCACAATTGAAAATGAAATTCAATTCTACTGATGACGCATACTCTTTTTACGAGGCTTATGCAAGAAGCGGTGATTTTTCAATTAGAAAAAACATTGAAAAAGTAAGCAACAGGTGTGTGACACTAAAATATTTTGTCTGTTCTAAAGAGAGTAGAAAAAACTTTTAAAAAAATTGATACACTTTAGAACTTTGATGAGTCACAATCTCGTAAGAGAGCTTCAATTAGATTTGGATGTCAAGCTTGTTTGAAAATCCGTATATGTGCTAACAACACATACATGGTGTATGTGTTTTTGGAAGAACATAATCATCCACTTGTTTCCCAAAGTTACTATCATTTGTTACGATGTGCTCGTAAGTTGACTTTGTATCAGAGAAAGCTTATTGTAAATCTGTCAAAGTTAAATATCAGGGCATGCTAAAGCTTTTTCAATAATGAGAACACATTATGGTGGTTTTGAGGAGGTTCGTGCTACTGTTGTTGATTGTAAGAAATTAAAACGAGACAATAATGTTTATATAGGTAAATTTGATTGCGAAATGGTTGTTAGTCGATTGATTCACAAGAAAGAGTATCTTATAGATTTTTTATGTGAGTTTTTAACCGGTACCGATAGTGCTCTGGTTGGATTATTATGGGCTGACCAAGAGATAAAGCAAAGTTATATTGTTTTTGGTGATGTTATATCATTTGATTCAATATCCCATACCAACAAGTGTGTATGTCTTTCTACTATGTGTTATTTATTATTGTTTTCAAATTTTAGACATTTATATTAATTCTATGTGTTTTTAAAGGTATGACATGGTTTTTGTCTCTTTTACGGCCATAGACAATCACCACCGTAACGTTTGCGTTGGTGCTTTTTTACTTGGTTCCGCAACATTAGAGTCTTATCGCTGGTTATTAAATGCTTTCAAGAAATCACATGGTAGAGAAACACGTTTTGTTGTAACAGATCAAGACCCTTCTATACGGAATGCTATACAAGAAGGATGGCCTGTGTCTAGGCACAGGTTTTGTATATGTCACATAATAAAAAAAGATTGCTGAGAAGGTATGAATAATTTATTTTATAAATTGATATTAATATTTTTTCTTAATTTGTAGAATCATTTATTACTTTCCTATCATTTGTGCTATTTATAGAGATTAGTTGTGTTATTATTACAACTATTACCTATGTTCTGTTAGAACATATTTAATATTTATTCAAAAATATCATCCTTATCCATTTGATGTTATAGGTTGGAAAAACACTCAAGGCAGACAAGACGTTCAAACAACGCATATGTGATATTGTATGAACGAATTCTATTGAATCATATGAATTTGAGGCAAAGTGAAAGGAGATAATGAGAGATTTCAATTTATGTGCTAATAAATGGTTGAATGACATATATGGTTTAAGAAATGACTAGATACCTGCTTACTATCGTCACGAGTTTATGTCTGGCTTAATGCATATAACATCTCGGTTTGAAAGTGAGAATAATTTTTAGGACAGTTTACCAAAAGCAGGATTACTCTTGTTGAATTTTTAAGCAATTTCAACACTGATTTGGAAGTACAAAGATACAAAAAGCGAAAGAATGACCATCAGACAATGAATACAACTCCTGATTGGCTAACCGATTTTCAACTAGAAGAAGAAGCTCATGAGATATATACTAGAAACATATTCAATGATGTATAGGAGGAGATACAATTGGTTGTTCACCATACTACATGTATAAACGTTGATCAAGTTAATGATTTTTTAAAATTTTCTATAAATAATTTACACCATGAAGCATCTCCCTTGAAAGAGGTACATCCTTTCTTTTATATTACAAATTGTCCATTTATACATTTTTTTTCAAATCATGGCAGCCTTAGAGATCCCAACTCTACCATGCCAGAGGAAAGATCTGAGGATCTGGTCAATAACATTGCACACTTCCACTGTGTATAAATAAATTTAATTTAATATTCATGATGTACTACAAATTACTTATACTTGTTTACTATTTATAGATAAATTATAACAAATAATGTTTTAATTTTATTTACTGAGGTATTTTTTTAAAGAAGAAGATATGATCATATCATGCACGTGTGGTAGATACGAACAATATGGTTTATTATGCAGACATATATTTCATGTTTTAAGGCTGTTGAGAGTAAAGGTTTTTCCAAAGAACTACGTGCTGAAAAGATGACCAGACAGGTCTTACCACATTGTATATTCTCTAACTATAAAAACAAAGACACTGCTAATGAAAACGTTGCTGACACGCAAAACATGCGACGTCAAATCATGTTTTCAACCAAATATATTATTGACCGGTTGGGACACGATATTGATAAACTATCACTTTATGTGGACACGCTTAAAGATCGGTTTCCAAATTTAATAAGATGTGCGCTACTGATCATCCTACTCCCAAAAAAGATGGTGGTTCAAAGTTACTTGGTTTTTTTCAACCATCTGAAGTCAATTGTGTGAGGCCTGTTGGCATTAGAACAAAGGGTTCTGGCTCTAAGAAACGGTACAAGTTTATTCATGAGCAAATTACAACCAAGTCGCCAAAAAGAGTCAGGGGATGTGGTATTTGTGGTTCAACTGAACATGATCGTCAGACATGTACGCATAGAAGAGGTGAAGAGAATGTTGCTGAGAATGCTGACCCTTGATTCGAGTGATATATTTACTATCAAAGTGCTATTTTATGCTTATGTTTTGTTTTCGGTATTCTATGAAATAATTTTTGATGTTTTTTTTAACTTTTTGACTGTATGTTTAATTTTTTATTTAATGGTTGAAGTATTAATTTTATTTTCATTTAATTCATGTTATCACATTTATATTTGTTTAACACTACATCTTATCTTATTAATAATGATTGGTGCTATTACGGTTTCTAAATGTCCTAATATGTCTTATACTTTGTATTATGATTTTACATACTTGTGCTAATTTTTTATGTTAAAATGTATGTATTTTGCATGATGAAATTTTAATATATGGTCCTATTAGGAAACATGTGTTAGCATTCCAATTATACAATCTTGCACCAATTGTGTCTATCATAATATCACATTCATTAAAAGACAAATACATAGTGCTAATATAAATCCATCTTACGAGTAAATGTTAACAAAAACCAAAACCATAGTTCTAATGATAAACCATACTAATGACAACATTCATCAAAAATTAAACCCATTGTTCTAATATAAATCCAAACTACTAACAATATTCATTTCAAAAACCAACTTCCTTCAGCACATTAAACTTCCCATCACATTCCTGATCTTTCTTTTATCTGTTCCAAGGAATCCTTTGTGATTTCTTTCTTACAATTCACATCCATATTCAAAAATTCTTGCACCTCTTGAACGACTGCCCCTGTATTTCTGTTCATTTTTTTACAGAAGAATCTTTGTTAAATACTTGATCCTTAAGTCGTTTAGTTGTAATTTCTGCTCATCGGAATTCTTTTAAAATCCATTTTTACATTCTGATATCATTGTGTCTTTATATGTCTCCATATGACGCATAACGAAGATTCCACAATCCACTGATTTATTTAATGTCCTCCAATTCATTACCACTTGCGCTGGTAAGTTCCGCAACATCCTTTTGATAATTGGGTGGTTTGCATTGACAAATAGTAGCATAATGATTTTTTTGCCACAAAATGAATACATCAAATTAGATTATGGTTACCAAATTCACATAAATCATGTACACAAAGTAGTGTGCTATAGAGCAAAATGCGTACCATTATCTGTGGGTTTTTTTCATATTTAAGATTAAAATCAACATCTCCTTCTAAGTTATCAAGAACCTTAATGGTTGCATTTCTTAGATCAAATACCATAACAAAATAGTATTTAGCATGTATGATTGGTATGAAAACTAAATCCATGTTAATAATTGTATCTTTCCCCGCCAATCTAAGAATCTTATCCATTTGTTCACAGAAGAAAGTTGCCCTTTGTGCGTCATCAACGTCATCTTTATACAAGCTTTCAGACTAAACAACATTCACCAATTAAAGACATTCTTAGTATTTTAATATATATGTTTATCTGCATAAATGCTATGAAATTATCCAAGATATAGAATATCTTATGATTCTGTGCTATTATCATATGCTATATACTTTTGACTTTTGAAGAAAACCAAAAAATCAGTTTTCGACATCTATTTTTGATACTAAAAAATAATTAAATAAATTATAAATCACTTACAAGCATTTCACATTTACAAGACAACCTTGATGGGTCACCATTGTTTCTATAAATATCTTCACTAATAAGCATGATGACCTGTCGTTAGGGTCATGCAAAAACCTAATTAAGCTAGGTAGCTAGGGCAAGTCAGGTATCGTATCCACGGGGAGCATGTGGTTAGTGTTACACGATTTATTTGATTATTAAACTAGCTTAATAATTAAAACTAAACTATTGTCATTTTTATTGTAGTAGATAAAAATGATCACTTTGATAAACAAAACAAAAACTTGGACTTGGTTTAGAACTATTAAGATGAAAATGATCAAAACCGGGGTTTAGGAATATAATTGAATACACGGCTTATGTTTTACCTAATCTTGAAGGTACATAGACATAACTTGTTTATCACATATGTTGAAAGGTAACTACGAACTTGATAACCGATTATGTAAATTAACTAGTAAACTAACTAATGCCACAATATATAAACTTTATTTATAATCACCAATTAATGATAATAACCTAATTATTACTTAATGGTTAATAATGTAAAACTGATAACTTGATAAACAATAATCAAATCCACTAACAAGAATCTTTAATCAACACATGATTCAAAACACATAAACTAAGAAAAGTTGTTAAACAATCAAAGTTTATGTCTTGACTCGGTAAAAACACAAGCATGCATAATTCAATCACAAACCGTCCACCCGGAGATGATCACAGATGGTTTAGCCTTGTATCTTCATCATAATCTCTTCAATCTTCACTTCATCCATGTGAATCCTTGATCACTTGATGATTAGAGAGAGTTCTAATGGCTCAAAATAGTCTAAAGATTCGTTCTTAGGGTTGGAGGCAAGTCTTTTTAAGACCCTAATGTTAGGGATTAAATAAGTTTTAAAATTTGAAACAATCCTCAAAATATCGCGTTAGACCGTAACTTACGGCCTATAGTCGTAGGTTACATCCTACCTTCAACCAGACGGTCAAACTTCCTGCCTTACAGGGTTCATAGACGGACTCAGCATAGGCCCGCAAGTTATGGCCTAATGCCGTAGCTTACGGCCTCCCTGCAGTTTGCACAGTTTTCTTCATTTTCAGCGACTTTCAAGTCATAGTCTTGTTATCCTTTGTATCATTCTCAAATAATGTTCATTAAGCTTCATTGAACCTACATTTCAAACACGTAACAAAGTAATACCATTCGTTATATAAAGTATACTAAAAACACAATATTAACTATGATACGTGCATACATATTAACCAATTATCACATCCCCACACTTACCCTTTTGTTTGTGCTCAAACAAAATCTATTGTAACGCTTCAACTGTAAGGTCCCGTTCCCGGACACTTCACAGTTGGTCATTCATTGCGTCATAGATACATATTAATATAATCATTAAATAAACAGTGGAATTACGTTAGCAAAGGCCATTCTCTATTATTAAAAGATATTGTTGTTAAGCAATACAATAATGTTCAAGTTATAAAAGATTGTTTAATTGCATTACAAAACAACAATATCATAACATAGGAATGGATGTCAATCTTTCCCTACTGAGTAGCTTCACCCTCATGCCATCCTCAGCAACAATTACCTACCAACTGAAAATGTATAAAAGTCAGTGTTGCTGAGTGAGTTCTAGTTTTAAAAGTATTAAAATACCTTGTGTAATGTATTTATATGAAAATACTCTTTTTGTAAAAATACATCTCTTACTCTTGTACGTGAGCACGCATTAACTATACAACAAGGTAATGCTTACTTTATTTAATGTATGCATTGTTAATTTCATACTCTTTTAACTTCATCTTTCACTGTCTATGTGGACCAATTAGCAATACCCTAAACTATATGCGCGGGGAAACTGGATATGGGCCTCTGGTCTCTCAATTGGCTCTGATTACTGTACACAAGGCTGGATCAGTCACCTAGGGTCTGCTGTAAAGGTCCGCCAATCTCAATTGACTGGCCCTGTGTGCATCCTTTAGGGTAGCTAACCCGCATCATAGTTGAGCTAACGACAACATGGTCGTGCACCTCCTATATACTTGCAAGACTTATTAACATTTAATTAAGTTCCACTTCTCTTTATCATTACTCTTTCACTTTCTTAAAGATAATACTTGCATTTATGATCATAGGCACACCACATAAGTCACATAATAATAATCATTATGACCATAGGAACAACTTATAATAATGCAAATATGATAGCAATTAAAAACCCTAAGTCAACCTTGGGTCAAACTCTAATGATTCTGTTTTACTCAAAATTTCAGAAAATATTCTAAGTGTTCTAGGCGCATGAGCACTATGCAGGCGCATGAGGCCTGTTTAGGCGCATGGGCACTATTTTGGTGGTTTAACACTTAGGCGTTTGGGACATCTCAGACGCATGGGCACTATTTGGACATTTGGTCCATACTTAGGCGTCTGAGTGTAAATCTTAGATGCATGAGCTACTGTTCAGACGCATGGGCTTATACTTAGAACTTCCAATGCATTTTCTAGACGGTTGGGGCACTGTTTGGGCGGTTGGGCCCTGTTTCGGCGTTTGGGTTGACTTAGAACTTTCTAAGTCAAATTTTAGGCGGTTGGGGTACTTTTCAGGTGGTTGAGTGTCACATCCCAGCGGAAGCGTGAAGCGTTTTTAGATGTGACTTGTTTGTTCAGAATGCATTGGTTACAAAGAGTCAAGATTCAATTATACACATCAACACATATCATCACATAACATATTTCATTAATATAGGTTAGGATTATATCATATATATAAGTAGTCAAAATTTGATATAATCCTATTACAACATATTATTTAACGACAACATCTTCAAAGACGATGGAAATGAGCGTCCACCGCTACACTGAAATCGTAGATGTTGACGGTTAGATTCACACAAACTCTTCCTACAATTTCTCCCCAGCTATTGTACACATCAAAAGAGAATTCAATATTTTTAGTCATGGCTACCTGAAAAAGCATACTCAAAATAGTCAACATAAAGTTGGTGAGATCATAGGTTTAAATCCAGACAAAATATTTTTGATGCATCAATTACAACCAAACCTTTCTTACTAATCTGATAATTCATACTGTCACGAAATAATTCATAAAATCAGATAATATAGCATCACAACACTCATCCTGTTGGTGCAGGAAACATTTTCCTAAGTAGTGCTACCTATATTATCCAACGGTTCCACATTCGAATTAATGGTTGTATCACAAATAGCAGTATATCTCAAAAATATCAAAATAATGCACCAAACATAAATAGTATGTTTTTTTCCCCAAAAACTTTATAAACATCAAAATAGGGTTATGAGTCTCACCTTTTCTCCAAATGATAACCCATAAAAATCAATTTTATAAGTTAGACACAAAATTTTTCTTTAAAATTTTTAGAATCTCAGATAGAAGCAATTTTTAAAATTATAATAGTAACATTATTAGATAATATTACCATAAAATTTCCAACTTTCCTTTATCATAAATAAATTGTTATACTTATTACAAACTCATCATAAATCATTAAAAAGAGCTACCGTCATCCATAAATTCCTAAATATTTCCAGAATATTATTACAAGAATTTACAATACTTCATAAAATTCTTGATGTCTAACTCACAGTAGATTTGTTTCTGTAATGTTTACAATAATCCTAATATTTAGCAAAATATCCATACGACTCCAAAAATTTTGAAATTTATACATTCTATTAAGTTCAATTTCTGATTACTTCAGTGAATTTTTTTATATTTTTCATACTATCTAAATATTTCTTTTGATTTTTTCTTTACAGATCACATAAAAATTCATATCTTAGTCATAAAAAGGAATTAAATTACAAAATAATTTTTGGAGCTTTTATAACATATGGAAATCATTATATGATTTTTCCAGAATTTTTCCGAATTTTTTTCTGTTATTTGCGAATTTTCCTTTATTTGCCTTAGATAATTTGTATAAATTATTTTACTTATTATATTTTTACCAAAATTTACAGAATGATAAATCAACATTTTTCTATCAATTTTCCAATATTTATTCCCATAATCACAGTCATTTAAATAACAAACCTTTTTATCAAGATTGCATATCATTTAAACGCCTTTATTTGTATTAAATCCCTGATTTTTATAAATGTTTTAGCTTCCTGTTCTTAAACCCCTTTTTATACTGATTTTTGATGAAAATCATGTGTTTATAAGTGTTTGTAAAGAACTTAGTTAATGAGTTAATCATATGTGTTTAGTTAAATCCATATATAACTTGTTAGTTATTGGTTTTGAGGGTTATACCATGTTTTATTAGAGAGAGGTGGTGGATTAGTTTCTTGATATTCCGAGTCTCGAGAGTTCTTGATCTCACAAGCTTGGGAAGATGATGAAGCTTGGGTGTTGTTGCTTGCTTATAGAAACCGAGAGGCGTGAGGATGGTGGTGATTGATTATGGTAGTTTTGAGAACCGAGGGAGAGAGTGAAAGATGGTGTTCGAAGGTGGTGGTGATTATGATCAAAACCAAAGGTTCAATGTAACAACCCTAGAATTTTTTTTTATTTTATTATTTACTATTAGAAAATTTTATATATATTTTATATGCATATTAAGACAAATTAAAATAAAATATATATGTGTGCATAAGATATACATGTTTATATGTATATATAGGTATGTTTTCACGTATGCATGTTACATGCATGTACGTATATTACTAGTTTGGATATAAATGAAGGTTTATGTGCCCAAAAATTCTACATACGTGTACATATATACAAACTTTTACGTATACATTTACGTGACTATATTTATATATATACACAACATACGATTACATAAAATCATAAAAATTGCTTCAAATAATATATATACCTACGGGTATATATATATATGAAACCACTCACGATCGAATATGTATATATGTATATATATACATAATAACTCACGGGTATATATATACATGCATACCTATGTATATATATATATAAGCTTACGGGCAAACATCCATGCATATGTATATAACCTACGGGTATATATATATAAGTAACACTCACGGTTACATGTATATATATATGTATACATTCA
>BJCO01158645.1:0-11693 GCA_018326465.1 Flaveria floridana | reverse complement strand
TATACATCAAGGTAATACTTTCTTTCTTTCTTTACTGTACGTATTTGTTCATTTCGTACTTTTAACATTATCTTTCACTGTCTATATGGACCAATGTGCACTACCCCAAACATTATGCACGAAGCTGGGCACCTGGGCCTGTGGTCTATAAATAGACCACGATCATTGTGCACGAAGCTAACCTAGTCACCTAGGGTAGGCCACAAGGTAACTATCAATCTTAATGATTGACCTTGTGTGCATCATTTTTGGTAGCTAAACCGTATCACAGTTGAGCTAGCGGCAACATGGTCGTGCACCTCCTATACATTTGCTTGCAAGACTTACATTATTTCATTTACGTTCCACTTTTCTTTATCATTAATCTTTAACTTTTGTTAATGATAATACTTTGCATTTATGATCACATACCACGTAAAGTCACACAATAATAATTATTATAGACATAAGCACAGTTTATAATAATGCAATATAATAACAAGTAAAACCCTAAAGTCAAACTTAGGTCAAACCTTAATCATTCTGTTTTTCTTAAAATTTCAGAAAATAAGCTAAGTATTCTAGGCGCATGAGCACTATGCAGGCGCATGAGCACTATGCAGGCGCATGAGGCCTATTTAGGCGCATTACTACTATATGGGTGCATGAGCTTACTTGGGTGTTTCAACACTTAGGCGCATGAGCCATTTCAGGCGCATGGGCACTATTTGGATGCATGGGGTACACTTAGGCGTTTGAGACTAAGTCCTAGGCGCATGGACTACTGTTCAGGCGCATGGACTTATACTTAGAAATTCTAAGGTATTTTCTAGGCGCATGGGGTACTGTTTGGGTGCATGGGCCTTATTTGGGCGCATGACCCAACTTAAAACATTAATAAGGCAAAGTTTGGGTGCATGAGCCCTATTTGGGCATATGACAAACCTGTTGAACATATTTCTAAGTTGTTTCCAGTCCCAAACATCAAATTATCTTATTCTAATCTTACTCGTACCATTCTAAGCATGAACATAATATAAAACATTCATAAACATCATCATACATACATGGATACATACGGTTACTCATACAACATTTGTAAAACAAAATCGTTTACATACATTTTTAGCCCCAAGAATTTAAAAAAACATGCAAAATATGGGGTCTAGAACTCACCTGATGTATCAAACAAGCAAAACTCCTCCAAACTTGTTTGTACACAAATTTAATCATATATAAGAAACCAAGTAAACACCAAAACACGTATTACACTTATAAATCGATTCTAAGGCTGAAAACCCAACAAAACCAAACCAAAAACACATTAAACACTTACCAATTTGTGAATTTCAGCTTTTTCTTCCTTGAAAACCGAAGAAACAACTTCTTCTTCTTCTTCTCCTATCTTTTTAGTCGACCAAAAAGCAGAAAATGGGCATGGCATCCGCGGCCATGCCCCTTTAAAAGTATTATTTTGTACTTTTGTACAATTTTACACAATACCCCCTTCTACTTTTGTCTCGTTTTTATTTCCTCCCACACATTTTTATTTCCTTTTATTTTGACAAGATTTCGGGCGTTACAAGAAAAAGATTGCTTGGAAAGGATGGGATATGAGCACACATATCCCTCTTTGGAGAAGAAATGCTTACCTTTATTCTGAAAGTATTTATTTCATATAGTAGTTCACTGTCTAAGTAACTTGAAGCTGGGAATGGAGAGTCTGTGTTCCATTTTTGGTTCATTACTGGTGTCACTTGTTAATAATCTTCCATATAGCATTTTCAAGGTTGTATTTATTGAAATGCAAAAGAAGTTTTTAGCAGCTAATGGAAAGAAGTTTCTCATGTATCTAAGATTCATTCAGTTAGTTGTTAGTTCTATTCATCCGGACCTAGCTCATCTTGAGACATCATATACTCTGTTATAGTGGTAAAGAAGGATGTATTTACATACATGTTAGGAGATCAGGAAAATGCATGTTTAGCAGATACCTTTTCCAAACTTGGAAGATTTCATGATGATCGGCAACAATAACCATAACAACAACCACATCAACTACAACAAGAGCTCACAAACAGAGCAACCACAGGAAGCTGGGCCTGTTGGTACTTTATCATGAACTTCTTATGATGGAAATGAAATGACTACCGATGATGAAATTGATGAGATGCTTGACATGATTTCTAATTTAGAAACTGCAAGTGATGAAAATGGGAATGTTCCTTTCATTTTGCAACAAAGACCAAAGAAACCTCCTCCTTCTAGTTCATCTAAGTGCACTACAGTCGAAGATGATATTGATTAGATTCAAGAAAATACACCACACAACAAGAAAAGTAAGAAGATAGTGGCTCATAAGAAGGTAATTGCTTGAAGAAGAAAAAGACTTGGAAGAGGAAGGGGTAGTTGTTGGGTCTGAAAAGAATAGTCTATATTATCAACAGAGTCAAAGTAAACAAAAGTCAACGTCACGGTCAAAGTCATCAGAAAAGTCAAACAGTCACGTTCGAGACTCAGAACCGAGACGAGACGTTGAAGATATATTTGAATAGGAGTTTTACTGTTAATAAATATATTTTGTGTCAATAAAATATATTTAATCTTGTATTAGTTATTTTTATATTTTATTTGTATTTTCCCTAATTAGTTTAAGTCTAATGGCTTAATGTGTCATTAGTGAATATTATATTTACTATAAATAGTTAAGTTGTAATTAGGGTTTGAAGAGCTTGAATGAGCCAATTGAGTTGAGGGTTTCCACTTTGTAATATCCGATTGAAATCATCAAAGATCAAACAAGGGTTTGTTGAGTGTTCATGAGGTGTTCATCATTATTCATCTCTATTTTATAGTGTTTGATCTATATTGTTCATAAATATCATTGATATTTGTGTTCTCAGTGAGATTGGTTTGTGTTTATTAATCAATTGCACTATTATCTCGAGAGATAGGACCAACAATATGGTATCAGAGCCATTGTGCTCTTGATTATTCGAGTTTTGTTTGGTTTCAAGTTCAAGTCACTGTTCTATTCATTTTCAATCTAATCTGCGTGTTTTGGATATGAAAATTGATTGAGGATTGCTTGATTTTAGTGTGGGAAACTATTGCAATCATCAGATCTCAAATCCATTGAGATTTTGATGAGTTTGAGTTGATTTCGTGCTGAAAAGGCTGTTCAGATACGTTGGGCGAATTTATAGCTCGTCTAGTGAAATTACAGCTTCAATCAGCAAAACTATATAGTTTTGCCTGGTGAAACTAAGGTTCCTTCAGTGAAACTAAGCAAATCTTGGTATTTGGATCTGGTTTCTTCGTCCTAGCAAAAGTACATACATGGAACGAAAGTTCATGATGTTTGTGTGACAAACCCAGTGAAATTGCTGTCAAATTAATTTCTGAACGAAAGTTCAACTAGTTTTGGGCAAAACTATCCAGCGATACTAGCTTCCGTGTACCATTATTGGGCGAAACAATTTATTAGAAAAAATAACCTTTTCAGAAGTCTTTAATTCCTTCAAATCTGATAATCTAATATTGGCACAAAGTCAGTTTGATTCTTTTGCTGCCATGAAAGATAAAAAGATATTTGATTTTGTTGATCGATTTCTCATGGTGACAATCAATCTTAAGAAATATGATGACCAGCTAGGGAACCATGAGCAAGTTACAAAACTTCTAGACTCTCTTCCTCCATAGTGGAGTCTACAAGTTAGATTATTAAAGCAGGAAAAAAATTTTGCTGACTATAAACTCTTGGATGTTATCAACAAGCTTAAGTCATTTGAAGCGGATATGAAAAGAAGAGAGTACAATCAATGCATGGATGAGGATTCTGTTAAGGATTTTGATCCTTTTAAAGAATTCAAGTGCGATACTAAAGATGAGAGTGTTGGTGATGTTGCTGCATGTGCAAGCTAGTATAAAGTTCAGAAGCAACAGTATAGTGAAATAGATGAAGTGAAGCTAGAGGTTCAGGATGAAGGAAAGCCGGAGGGAGATGAAACTAAGGAAGCTAAGAAGAGAGCTGCTAAGGAGAAAGTGTACAAAAAGAACACTCCCATTTGTTAATGTGAAAAAGTACTTGTTACGGAAAAGATAGTTATAGGACTCCCCTATGAGATAGTTCAAGACATGTGTTCTCCTCCCTGCAAAATTCGTCTACTTGGTGTTTATAAAGTTAACAGGTTATTGATAGAAAATGAAAAAGAGTTAAATCGAATAAACAAAGAACTTAAAATTAATGAGTCTAAATATTTTATCAAACTAAGAGAAGCTTTAAAAGAAAATGATCTTTTAAAAAGAAATTTTTTAGAAAAGAATATCGAGATTAATGTTTTGAGCGAACGAGTCACATTAGCAAGCTTAAAACTAAACTTGACAAATGGACGATATCAAGGATGAAACAGGAAGAACAATTCTATAAGAAAAGGGGAGCAAGAATCGATACGGGTGTGGGATGTGGTGAAACTTCATATGTTTATCCTCCTTCAAGAACTCATTGTTACTCTCCTATGCCTCAACCTCATCCATCTAATGATTTGATTGAAGCTGCAGATACTAACAGTTATATGTAGATTTAAGTTGCGTTAATCACAAAGAGGTTCGAGATGAATATGATTTTTCTGTAGGTTTGGGGCTCATCAAGCCAGGATTTGATTTGGAAAATGATAATTCCACCTCTGAAGTTTCAAAACCAGTATCAGTTGTTTCTCGTAACTTCTTTAACAAATTCAATATAGGTAACATCCCATCTTTTGTTCATGTTAAGTTTGTCAACGAAGGAACAACTGTGGAATCGTCAAGCCATCAGAACTCAATGACACAAACCGACACAATAAGAGTTATCAACAAAGATCCATTGGAAGCTAAATTATGTATACAAGACTGGACAAACTCTAATGATGAATCAGAGATCATCAAGTCACCTGAAGTTAACAAGTGTCAAATGCTTCCAAAAGTCAAATCAAGACCTATGCGGTTCTCATCTCTAATTGTTAAACAAACTAGCAATTCCTCAAAAGCTCAGCAGAGGCACTTATAATCTTTATCTGCTATCCATCATGATCTTCACAAATCTGCTTCTAAGTCTAATAAGTCACCAATCATACAAAAAGGCTCTAAGAAGAATGTTCAGGTCTCAGCTCTCGGAACGTCACAAATCAAATCACTGCCCAGATTAAAATCCACATTGACAAAGCCTTAAAAAGTTCAATTTCCTGATATCCAAAAGAAGAAGCTTCAAGGTTGTCAACAAGCTGTAACAACCTCAAAGCAGGTTCCACTCTCTCCTATTATCCACGGGACTACAAAGAACCAAAAGCCTTTCAAGGCTTGCTTTAGATGTGGAAAAGAAGGCCATGTACTAAAGAAGTGCCCTCGGGTTCAAAGGCAAGTTTTGGGAGGTAAAGATAACATAGGTTGCTTCTTGCGTTTAAAAGGTAAAAAGCACATATCTTTGAGTGGTTGGATAAAGAACAATCTATCCAAACCTTCTCATGTGAACCTGTTTCACATGATTCAAAGATGAAAAAGACCAATGTTTCAAAAATAAAATCTCTGTCTTCGGATCTTAAAAAGAAAATGATTTCCAAATTCAACTTTTTTAAATCAAAAGTAATTGAACAAAATGAATTGGAAAGTAAAACAAAAGGAAAAGGATAAAGAGATAAATGATCTTTCAAAAGAGTGTGTGCTTAAACATGTTACATATACTGATGAAAAAGGAACTCCTAGGACCACGATGGCCTGGGTCTCTCTCTCTAATTAATCAGTTTATGAGTGCAGAAATAATTCGGGAGGCCTATTAGTAATCTGGTTTATTGACTGAGATTGTTTCTAATTCTAATTTGAGGCGGAACAAAGAGGTTATGGTTATGGTATCTCATTCATATTTAGGATCCTTATGTGCATTTTCACATCTATTTCACAATCACTGCATTTCTCTTGATAGTTCATTTTTTATCCTTCGTTAGAGTAAAATGGAAGACAATTTCTTTAGTTATTTTTTTAGTAAGTATAGAACGTGTACATAAATAAAATTTAGGGGAAGAGTAGTATAAAAGAAAAGAACAAAAAGATTTTAAATTTTATCAATTAAATTAGTTGCTTTAGGTTATAAAATAAATAAAAACTGAGAACTTGATTTGGTATGACTGAGAAATGATAGTATGTTTTCTTTGTTTGCTTGTTTGCATCACTTGTACTTTATAAGAAATGATAGTAACTGATGTAGATGTCTGTGTCTCTTAAAATTCTAAAATATGAAAAAGACAGTTTCATTATATGATATGTTTGGTAGGCTCAGCCTAAAAATGAAGTAAAGAGTGATCATGTGGCCAAACTAATTCTTCAAGATCTTGGTAATAAGGATCATTCACATGACATCTTGGCCCGCACAAAGAAACAAATCCTTGTCAGAAACTGGTTGAGAGCTTTAAAATCTCTGTTCAAATTCCCCTAAAATCCCAAATCACCCTCACCCTAGCCCTGAATTGAGCACCTAGTTAACAAAAACAAACGCTTCTAGTTATGCTCTTCAGAAAAGCCTCTGTTTTGTGTCACTTTTGACTCTTTCAGAACGTACAATAATAACAAAATAAAGTATGTGTTTATCTCCTCTGCTATGCGGAAGCATTGACCTGGAGTGATGATCTTCTCTGCTATACATGAGTATAGACCTGAAGCTCTTATCAGCACGCTCAGATGATCATCTCCTCTGTTATACGAAAGTATAGACCTGGAGCGCTAATCATCTGTTTCTCCTTCAGATAATATCACAATGATTCTTACATCAAAGGTCATTGTAGAAAGCTCCACCAAATACTTACACGTATATAAAACATTCACAATGGTCCTCAAATGATCATTGTCTATGTTAGCATCTCTGGAGAATCAAATGCAAAATCATTCAAAGTCAATCATATTGCTCAATAAGCCATGATGACGGGATAATTTCTTTGCTAAATGTCTGTGGGAACCAAGTTATCTGAGGTTCTCTAATCGAACCTAAAACATGATAAAATGAGTTGCAGGTCTCTCGTTGAAAAGAATAAGGCATGGGTTTAAATTTGGACAAATATATCAACAATCATTCTTGAACTGTCTTGGCTATCAAAAACTTAAAATTGTAATTAGACTCTGCATAACTGTGATCTCACTAACTTATCGATGTTTAACAATATCTTTGTGCTTTAGTATATCTTGAAAATGTGATCTCATGATTAAATCAATTCTTGGTTCTCAAATTATTAACATATATATATATATACACATATATATATACATATATATATATATATATATTATTTTTAGGTTAGAGTCTTATGATTAGATTTTATTAGTATTAAATTTCTTGTTTAGTTTTTCAAATTATTGTCCAAGTCTGAAACAATCTCATGTTTTCATGCACTTCACGGGAAATTACACACACAAACGAATATGGTTTCGCTTGTTTATATTTACAGATAAAAACAAGTTTATTTGTATTGTTGAAATAATCTAACAAGAAATATGTAGTGTTTGTGGTGCAGATTTTGCTACATGTGATGGCCGATCATCAGCTGAGCAAAGTACCTGACCAGAGAACCTGTTCTTCAAGTTTGCAGAAGATACCGAGCTAGGATTCCTCTTCCTACAACTTCTGAAGCATTCAAGTATAGAGAGTTGGAAAAGTTGTTCCTGATCATTTTTAAAAGACGCACACAAAGAAAGGGAGCATACAAAAAGGGGGAGCCTGTGAAATGAAAGATTTTTAGCAACAGATCATCAATCTAGGGGGAGATTGAAGATTATATTTTTGGTTGACTTATCGGAGCTGAAGATGATACAAGACGTTGATAAAGATAGACTAGGGGGGTATTGTTGGGTCTGAAAATGATAGTCTATATTATCAACTCAATTAAAGTCAACAAAAATCAACGTCATGGTCAAAGTCATCAGAAAAGTCAAACAGTCGCGTTCGAGACTCAGAACCGAGACGAGACATTGAAGATATATTTGACTAGGAGTTTGACTATTAATAAATATATTTTATGTCAGCAAAATATATTTAATATTGTTTTAGTTATTTTTATGTTTTATTTATATTTTCCCTAACTAGTTTAAGTCTAGGGGCTTAATGTGCCATTAGTGAATATTATATTCACAATAAATAGTTAAATTGTAATTAGGGTTTGAAGAGCTTGAATGAGCCAATTGATTTGAGGGTTTTCACTTTGTAATATCATATTCAAATCATCAAAGATCAAACAAGGGTTTGTTGAGTGTTCATGAGGTGTTTATCATTATTCATCTCTATTTTATAGTGTTTGATCTATATTGTTCATAAATATCATTGATATTTGTGTTCTAAGTGGGATTTGTTTATGTTTATTAACCAATTGCACTGTTATCTCGAGCGAGAGGACCAATAGTAGTAGTGTGAATTTCCGAAGGCCAAGAACTCCTATGACTAAAGTGTCACCTAGTCGGGAGGTTCATGTGTAGCAAATGAAACCGTAGCGAGTCAATCTTAGAGTAAGGAGATCCAAATAATTGCTACTGAAGGAAACAATACCTGAATCTATTTTGACACATTACCCAACCCAACCAACTCGCCCAATATAAGGTAGAGATGAGCCAATGATTATGATATGATGCATACAAGAAGCATACCGTCTCCCTTTAGTTATATTGTTTAAGTGTTTAACACGTATTAGATCGGATACCCAACTTGCTTATCCTGTCCGTTGCCACCTCTGTTTAACTACTAAGAAATCTATGGGGCTATGATTTCTTTTAATTTGCTAATTCTATCTATTCTTATACTACTTTTAAAACAACGAGTGAAGGATTAACACATTTGATAGTTTTTTTACTATAGATGAGCTCCATTTTATCTTGAAGATCAACATTTTGATAATCGCTAATAATGATTTTCCCATAACAAAAGCGCGCCTTATTGTATAGATCACGAACCTCTAGAGTTGATATACCTTTATATTGAATTGTTGCCCATAATAGCTTTTCCATAGTAACTACATAAAACGCAGTAAGACAAAGAATTATAAAAATATATATTTTACTAAATATGAATTATTTTATAAATATTGACAACGATATTCACGTCAACAAAGTCTGTTTTTCTTTTAGTATGTAGGTGTTGTAGGCGGGTTTACGTTCATGTTTAAGTACAAAATGTCAAAACTGATTCTATATTTATGTATAGATAATTCAATATAAGCACATTTTTATAGTCATTCCTTCTGAAGATCACTCATATTTTAAAAATATTCACGTATCAAACATAAAAGATGATTACAAATGTGAATCAAAAATCATAAGACAAAACAGATGTATTTGTAGCAACACGCGAGCATTTCCACAAGTCCTTATATATGAATAGGAAATGGAACAAATGTTAACCTTTTGTTATTTCGAAAACCCACGTTAAGTTGTTAAGTCTAGTCAAAATACTCAGTTCTTAAAGACCATAAAATTACCCGAGTGTAAAACACTATAAATTACCCAGCATTGAAACCCCAAAACGTGCCACCCATATTAGTTTGGTCGTTTTTTGTTTTAAAAAAACATAGCAATATATACTCGTTTTAATAATAAAAATTCTAGATTTTATGGTGTAATTTTTTTACTAAAACAGTTGACATATAAGAAATGTTAGAGCCTCTAGAAGATTAACATTAGTCTTTAAATGTCTTTTATATAGTTTTTTCATGATGTGTTTTAGTGCAGGTACACAAGACTAGACAAGATTAGACTAATGAATTAGTTGAACTTGTAACTGCTACTTGCACTTGTAATTGTCTTTGCTACTATCAATAAACTACTATGAATTTTTCTTGATTGTTTACATTGATTTGATTACATTTGTATGTTTTTGATTGAATTGTATTCTAACATCATCACAGATCGATTCATTTGATCCTATCAAGAAAGTTACGGATGTTAGATAATTTGGGTTGGGGGGATGGTATGTGCATGAATCTTTTGTAAATAAACCCCCTTGCCCCCCCCCCCCCTCTTTCCATTATTAGATACGTGATGTTTTTTCATGCCTTTCTGCACTTTCTAAGCTTTTGAACCCTTTTATAAGAATAATACATTCCTTTCTTACAGATAATTTCTATGTTTTTTTAACAATCAAGTAAGCCATCAATTATATGATTGATCCTCTAGGTTAGAAAGGTGACACATATACTTGGTATTTCAAGACAATGTTATTGCTAGTATATATATATGTATATTACAATTAGTAAATAAATTTAAATCATTGTCGTTTTGAGTTCCTATAAACATGGTGGTGATTAAAAAAATTCTCATTTTAGCACATCAAATTATATGTTAGACAGCTTATTAATATTATATTGAGTGTTAAGTTAGTAATGTTCCTCCTTCTGTTGTATTAACTTTTTTAAACGCTCATAACCTTTACATACGACATAATCTTTTTTTTTATAATCTATCACAAAAACAAACATTTTTCATCTTTTAAATCCGTATAGTGTGCATACAAAAAAAAAAGTTTTTTTCATTTTTTTTGCTCATAGTATTAATTTGTCAGGCCCTTGTATAATCTTCTGAATTGATGAGTATTACACAATTATGTAATAAGAACTACACAAGGAATTGAAAAAGCAAAAAGTTCATACTTTTAAGCATGTTATTCGAAATTTATCATTCTAGAGAAACACAATGGTCAACATTACACACAGTGATTAGCATTAGACATAATGGATAGCACAATTGCCTGCACTAGACTCGATAATTAGCATTAAACATAATGAGATTCTTGACGAGGATTACACGATTACCTGATTAGGATCATATAATGAACTGAAAAAAGTAAAAAAATTACATTTTGAGCATTGTGTTATTTAAAAAATAATTATTTTAGAGAAACATAATAGAAAACACAATGATCTAATGAATATTAGATAATGACATGATATTACAAAATGATCCGGCGAGTATTACATAATGAGGTGAGATAACGTGAAAAACATTGTTATTTATATATTAACATTATATATGCGTTTTAAAGATAAATAATAATTTTTTATGTAAATTAAAAAAATAATAATGTAAAAATTATGAGAGTTTAAAGGAACTTGAAAATATAATTAATGTTAAAATACTCTTGATTTATCATTTACAGTTTTTAAATATTTACCATTATGCTATTAGCTTTAGGGTTCTAAGATTTGATAGAGTTAATAATCATTCTCTTCCTTCTTATTTTCTTCTTCATTTTTAGAATAACTCTATCCTAATTAAAAATAAAACCATATCTTTAAATGTTTTCATCACATTAAATATTTTATGAACATTAAAATTAGGGTCTTAATGGGGACACCGCATGGGTTTTTGGTGGTAGACCGGTTCGAACCGTCACGGTTAGACCTTGCGGTGACATTTAGGAGGCTAACCGTGACCGCAAGGGCTAGCGGTCACGGTTTAAGGTGGTACTACCCGTGACCTCCTGACAACAAAACGACAAAACAGCATGGGAAAGTTGAAAAATCGGTAACCAACCCGTCACGGTTTGGTCAAACCGTGACCTCTAGGGTACAATGCAGAACTTTGCAGAACCAAGTGGACGTGATTTTGACAAAAGGCCGATATTCGCGGCACAAACCGTCACGTGGAGGCCAAACCGTGACGGTTTGTGCTCCAGATTTTGACCTTAAATACCTTCCAACTTCGAACAATCG
>BJCO01158612.1:0-10940 GCA_018326465.1 Flaveria floridana | reverse complement strand
ATTCAATCTTCTTCTACTCCAATCTTGTTTATATTCCGCGTTCACAAGATTGAGATCGTGTGTTATTGATTTCTGGGAGATTTTCAAGGTTTTACAACACGGTTAACGAGGCGGGGGATTTGACCCCTCCCTCGCCGACTCAGCGAGGGGCACAACCATCTAGGCGAGGGATTTGACCCAACCCACGCCCACGTCAGCCTTCATAAAAATTCTTTTTTTTGTTTTCATAATCAGATTCTTAATTAACATCACGTGCGATAACTCTTGTTATCCACAGAGATATCATTTAAATCATAATTAAACTTTTTAGTGTTGTTTGTAAAATTTATTTTTTCCTCGTGGACAGCAGAGCTACTACCAATAACATCTGATTCTTCAATGACGAATAATGTAAAAAATTCATTTTGACCATTAAGAACAACATTCATAAAATATAGTGTCACACCCCCGCTGATAGCGGAAACACGAGGGCGCGACAGACGGGATCGTCATAACACATTGGGGGTTTAAGAGAATCACTATAAGGCGTTCTCCGTAAATGGGTCATGATGACGCCCGACACATATAAACAAGTGTCAATATCAATCACTCCATTACGAATAACCAAAATGAAATATGTTCACCAAAAGTTTTAACAAAACCAAATAGTCCAAAACACAATAAATAGTCCAAAACACAATAGATAGTCCAAGATTCAACAAGCACACCATCACAACATCCAAACATAATTGATCCAAAAGTGCCATAAATAAATAAGACCAAATAAAAGTCCAAAATAGTCTAATGCTCCTGAGAGAGCGGTCCCATCTAATAAAGGTCAACATACGTTGGTGAGTTCACAGATTTAAAGTCAACATACGTTGGTGAGTTCACAGATTTAAAGTACATAACATGTCGTGTATCCATGTAAAACAGAAAAGAGAGTGTGTGAGTAAAAGAACATAGTAGCCATAGAATCCATACAAATCAATAGTCATGCACATGTCCATAACCGGATTATATTCACCCAAGGGCTCACACAAGACCAAGTTGGTGTTAACTAGCATACCAACAACAAGGGTGGGGTGTCAGCCCGTTAGTAATAACAATACCTCTCCATGACAGTCCAGTACACATACCGTCCAAGTATAGATAGCACATTTGTAAGAATTGTAGACTCAATCCTATGGCCCAAACCACACACAAGTTGTTTATAACACGGTGTAGAACAAAACATTTGAGCAAGTTTTCCCCTAAGAAAACATAGTTAAAAAGGGGCCTTGAAACTCATCTCAGAATAGCAAATTCCCAAAGTCCAAAACTCACAAAACGAAGAGCAAGCACTAAAAGTACAATAAACAAAAATGGTTATCATAGCATAAAATGACCAATCATTGGTGTAATCCTTTTAGTCCAGCCCTTAACGCTAATCAAGGTTTTCCATTGTCACGCTTATTAGTTTAGTTCTTTTGTAAAGACATTTAATCAATTTATACGCAAAACCTGTCTTAATTTTGATTATTTAGTTCCAACCCTTACTTTTAAGTTTACCAAGATAATTCAGCTTACATATATGATTGCGCATCAGTCTTGTATAGGCTGTTTGGAGATCGAAACGATAACGAATCATTGCGTAAAAAGTATAATTTGAAAGAAGAGACTTTAAATTAAAATACAAGAAAAGAATCACGTTCATTTGATAAAATATGAGGAAGTTATGGCTCGACGAATACAAGCTAATCTGCTGCCCAGATTCGTCAGTTTTGACCTTTTGTTTTGTTTGCTACGTTTGGAGGACCAAACGGTGTTGAAACAACACGAGTCCACTTGGGTTATTTAGAGGAATCATCGGGCTATATTTTAGACCCAGATTGCTAGTTCCTTAGTCTCTCGGTTTGCAACGGTAATTGGTAATTTCATTGTTTTGATCGTTCAACACGTTTAACCTTTCAAGAAACAATTTCAATGATTCCAAAACATTTTATAAGTCCAAGATTTCATTTAAGAGCAGGTCATCCAAGATTACAATCCAATATTGATAGATTTGAAGAAATATACAAATCCAAGGATTAGGGTTTTACCAAGTAGTGAATTCGACAATCATAACGCCTAGATCTTCACGATTCAATGCCTAAAAGAAAGAATAAGAGAATATTAGTTGGAGACTCGTATTTAGATGATGTAAACCATCAAGATTTCAATAGAGCAAGAGTTAAAACCATCAAGAAACGACTTTTGCTTACTGTAGGTTTGAAGATGAACGAATCTTGATTAGTTTGATGCCTTGGATGTCTTGGTTATCATCAAATCGATGGATGACACTAAGGAGGGCATAATTTTCGAATGGAATGAAGGAGGAAGAGAAAATTTTGAAAAGGAGGTGGCTAGGGTTTCAAGAGGATTCCACACTTTGTGAAAATGAGGCCAAGGCAAGGGGAATACCCCCCTTAACCCTTTGCGGCCGAAAACAAGGAGAATACCCCCTTAACCCATTTGCGGCCGAAAACAAGGAGGAAGAAGGGCCTTCGGGCCCTTGGCCCGTCTCATGCAACCTGTCACGTCTCGACCCGCTCATCGTCTAATTTTTACGTTTTCAAATTCCGTGCGCAATAACGGGTCCGACGAGCTATCACATGCCCTATGCTTCGGTTAATTTATATTTTCAGAACCAATTTATGTTTATTTACTAGGCTTTAGGCAAAGCCTATGTACGTAGAGTTAGTTGGGTTTCGGTGTAATTTCGTGTTTTACATTTAAAAAAACTTTGATTGGGCTCAATACATAGGACCTCATACGATAACAAGTCCACTAGTCACATAATGATATAAACTCTAGGCCCATCATAACACGTAGGCCCATTAACCAAAATTTGGGCCCAACAATGAAATAACCATAAATTAATACCAAGCCCAAATAAGACAAGAATTAAAGTCAAAAGTCAAAAACTCAAGTCAATGCTAGAGTCAACGTACCCATTTTGGTGACGGATGTCACATATAGTAAATCTTGATCATCAGAAATATCAATAAAAGGAGCACATGTAGACATTTTATACGATAATCGTATATAATTTTGAATTCTCAGTTTTGAAGAAATAATATCTTTTAATTCAACCAATGATATATTACTAGATAAACTAAGAACGTGTCTAACACATTTATCTTTTAATGGTAGATATTTTTAAGACCGTTTACAAAATATCATTTACCACCACTGCATACTATGATATTAACTGACATTTTAAAAAAATTCAGAGAATTTTAAGAAGAATGGTGAGAAGAATATAAGATTTGTTAGGGGTAAACATGATATTATACAAGCCAAAATAAAATTACAAAAATAATTAAATTAAATTTTTAAGTATTTAAAAAAACAATAAATAATTACAAATCTCGGATTTTTTATTAAAAAAAAATAATTTGGGGCGAGGAGGGATATTTTCGTAAATATGGGCGAGTGATTCATATAATCCCTCGCTGATTCGCTGAGTCAGCGAGGGATTGCAGACACATCAGCGAGGGATCCATGTGGGCGAGGGATTATGCCATTCCCTCGTCGGGCATATTTTTCGAGGCGAGGGATTCCCATATACCCTCGCTGACTCAGCGAAGGATGACACGTGGCAGTCTCTGATTGGTTTTTTCTTTTTCAAATTTTTAATTTTGACTGGTTATTTTGGTAATCTATTTTGATCAATTGATCATTTTGGTAAATTTTCCTTATTTAAAATGTAATGATTTAGCTGTTTCAGTTCTTTTGGTGAATGATAAACTTTCATATATCTCATGATTATAAAATTTTGATGTTTTATATTGTCTTTCTTCATAATTTCCTCTAAATATTATACCACTTCTTCCCAAGTTAATTCTTTGATAATTTTAAAAAGTTTAGATCTAAAAGTATTTGCGCATCATTAAATCTCTTTATTAATTCATCATATTCTGTTATTATTTTATCATAGATGATGATAAACTATCATTAGTATTCCCTTGTTAGAAATGACTTGCTAAGTTTATAAACATTAAATTATTGGCATCTCACAAAGTCGAATCATACCTCTATTTAGCATTTGAGCCAAGAAAACTTAAAATAGTAGTTTGTGGTAAATCAGTATTATGCGTTCATTTTAACATAGAGTCATGGGGCCTAGATAACTTCCGTATAAACTATTCTTTATTAGATCTATCACATAAACCCAAAAAAATAGCTAGTTAAACTTAACTATACCTAGAAGTTATTTTTTTTAAACATTATATTATATTTACGTGTAACAATCCTCCTCTAAAGCCGGAGATCAAATTAATCAACTATAGATTTTATGATCCAATTAACTTATTCCAACCGAGCACCCATAAATGATGATAAACCGAAGCACCCCGTCACATCACAATCATACTAAAGCGTAGTTATGTATATCACTTCGATATCTCATTCTTATAGTTCAAACTTCATCAAATACCCAAACACAATTTGATATAACCAATTTCTTAACTTCTCATATTTTAAAGTAAAATAAAATAAATATTTAAGTCATTGGTTGAATAGTCTTTCCACATGGGGGCTATTTGAACAACAACTCACGAATAATATTTGCTGTAAGAACCTGTAAACATAATAAACTAAAATAATAAAAAAAACAAAAATATATATCACTCATTGTGGACAACTAGTGTTGGAATTTCTCTCCAATTTGTATCCATAACAACAACAACAACAATAATAGTAATATTAATAAAAATCAATTAAATCCACATGGTAATTTACAAAAGCGACCCCCATCTTTCACCAATTCGCCATTTACCCCCTCACTTCAACACATCCTCCGATTCAAACCCGGGACGACGGTGTTACCATTTGCCATCTCCATAGTGAGTCAACTCAGTAACTCCAGTAAAACCGGTCCAGGGCAATTCCGTAAATTCACAGAAGAATTAAACTTCAAAACAAATCAAAACACGTATGATCATCAATCACCTTCTGTATATCGTCAGCACAAATGACCAAAATACCCTTTAACCGAGTTCATTCTCCTCCCTCGCATGATCTAACCGAGTCGACTCATTAACTCGACCGGTTTATATGATTATTATTTATTCTCTATCTATCCTTCACCTGAGCAAAGGTCGAGACTCGGGCCAAAACTCAATATTATTCCTAAAGCCGACGTGACAGTGGCGGTGAAACTCTTCAAGATTAACAAACCGGTTACCCGATGAGTCGGAGCGCGATAAGAAGGCGATGATCTCCTCGAACACATACTCGTCACAAGGGATCGCTAAAGGGCCGGAGTTAGAGAAACCGAATTCCTCTTCTGCTTGCACAAGAAGCTTGTGGAACACCGGGTGATTGAGGTATGATGCTCGTACGACGAATCTGCGGCAATTGGACCCCACGGAGACCGCGATATGGCCCGCGGGGACGTCCGACGGGATGCATAATTTACGCGACGCTAATGCCGCTTTCTTCCGCCATCTTCGGAGCATTTGACGGAGGTGAACAATGTGCCGGATTTTACTGCAACCTGACATTTGTTGTTTTTCTTGTTGTCGTCGTTGTCGTCGTTTTTCTTTTTCTTTTTTTTTTTTGTGTGTGTTTTGTTGATGAATGATGATGGAGATGAAGGGGTTTGATGTTGGATGTGGGGGGTTCGTTATATAGGAGTTGGGGTACGAAACTGCCCCTGGGGTTGGGGTTAATTAACTTAATGTTTGACGGCTGTAAGGGGGTATAATAATAATAAATTAATAATAATAAAACTATAAAGTAATGTATTTGGAGTTTGGATTAAAATAAGTTTTGCGGAAATTGGATGGTTATTTGTGTGGTTGAAGTTTTTATCAAAAAATGTCATATATGTGTAGTTAAAAAGTGCCATAAAGGAATTTAATATAATTGTATCCTGGTTATTGGTTTAGGAAGCGTCCTCTTATCACAGCTTGGACGGGATTCATTGTTGGGAAGAAGACGAAGTCGATTCAATCCAACTCCAACCGACCGGCTGGAGAGATATTTAGTCATGAAAAAAAATAAGAAAGAGATTATTCCCTAAGAGCTTGTCCAATACCTTTTGTTTAGAGTTTTTCTACTTTCTGTCAGCTCCGATCCATCAGTAAACGAAAGGTCAAAAGTCGAAGTTTTCCGGCCATTGAGATCTTACTTTGATTTTGATACGGAAAATCTCTAACCATAGAAATAAGAAATACGACTTGATGCCCCAAGTCAAAAACTAATTGATTTTGTAGTTAAAAAACAGCCATCTCAGTATAACCTGCTTCACTGCACAACAAGCAAAGGATTGAGGATTCAGTGGTGTAATGTTAAGAGGTCGTGCGACATGAAGACATTGATAGCAATATGTGGGAAGTTCCCATCAGGCAACAACGGTTCTGCCTGACCATACTTAAGCATGCATATTATGTCAGTGAAGACATGGTGTGAAGCCTTGGAGCTTACGTTAGAAGAGCAAAAGGCCGGGGGCTAGGGTGAGCTGAGGGGGGACAGCGTAAGTGAGCGAATGTGTGTAAGCCCAGTCAAACATAACTGTTCTAGGCGGGGTGGGCCGCCCACCTTCGAATGGTGTTGGTCCTACGGACTGTGAACGGATTCGCCTCTAGCCTCTGGGCACGTCGGAACCGCATGCCGGGGATTACCGGTCTTAGTAAGAATCTGTTGCAAATGCATGTGAGGGTGGAATGCCTGCATTAAGATTTAAAACTTGTCGTCTGCTTGAAGGAAATGTTTGGAACAGGGAACTTACAATAATACAACACCGCATTCTTCGAAGATTGAGGAAAAAGACGAGATCTATTAAGAGAATGATTTATTCTCGAAAAAATCTGAATAGTTACATCCAATTACAAACTACACAAATGTTGCCCCTTTTTCATGGATATTTACCCATCACAGAGATGCATAGAGGAACAGAACGAACTTCATATATCCCTTTTCCACTCAATCCAGAAACAAGATCAGACGTTATTCCGGTTCGTCTCCACTTTAGTGAAACTCTTCCTCAAGCAAGGCAGCCGATAAGTTATCGAAGGCTTTGTGTGAATAATGTAATAGTCAGCATTACTTCTTTTCAAGTTTCCCAAGGTGATTTCATATCTTTGAAAGAAAATGATGCTATAATCTATTCAGAAATAAGGAGATCCTTCTATATCGAAATTTCAGTTTCTAAAATAATAGGAAAATCCCTGGATAGCCCGGTAAGAATGTGAAGAAGAACCAAAACGGAATGGTTCCGCTTACTTAACACGAAGAGGGGATGCCTCCTACTACTGAAAGACCCGTTTTTGCAACAGTTGCACAAGGAATAATAGACTTATATCACGATATCTTTTTCTTCCTCATTCTTATTTTGGTTTTAGTCTCACGGATCTTGGTTCGCGCTTTATGGCATTTCCGAAAAGAAAAAAATCCAATCCCGCAAAGGATTGTTCATGGAACTACTATCAAAGAAAAAGAAGTGGCGCTATAGAGTCTGATTACCTATAATAGAAGTGGAGGGGTTGCTTGCTGTTCCCTTATCAATCGATTAGCCCTCAACGAGGGCCTTTGCTTGACCCTCAATCGTTGGTAGAGCTCCTTCTCTATCCTCACCCTCAGCTAGGAGTTGCCTGCCTCACCGATCAAATAGATGGGAAAACAATCTTCAAGTCACGGTTTCCCCTGTTTTTAGTCTATCCAGGTGCTTGGGAAGCTATGCAAAACCTGAAAAAAGGAATCTGCTTTCCATCTTTGAGCTCAGAGGTTACGATAGTCTCCTCATTAGGCTATTTTAAAAAAGTATAGCTGACTCATCAGCTAAGTGGTTCGCCTCTTGTCCACCTGAGTTGTTTACTTCATTTTCCGACCTGGAATACCAATGACTCTTCAGGTTAGGTTCTCTTTCAACATAGACATCCCGATGACCATGGATCAACTTCGTTCCACGAAAAAAAAGCAAATGAAATCTTCCTCTTAGGGCATTCGATCAGTTTGATTATGTGACGTAAATTAGATGAGAAAAATGTTGGCGGTTTAATGTTGTCTGTAATCTCATGATGTTGAGTACGTGCTTGGTTTTTAAAATCTAATATAAGTTTGAAAAGTGAATTTGCTGAGATTAAAATATGAATTCATTATTAATATGTTTGTTTATAAATGAATAAATTAAATTTAGAATTAGTTCATTAAATTCTTTCGAGTAAAATTTTTAGTCGTTATTGTAATAGAATTCAACACAACAAATAGAATCTCCTACCGCTCACCATCATACATCTGCTGCAACCCTACCCCCTCCCCCAGTTGTCGCCTTACCTACATTGCATCATCGCCACTGCCGTCACCCACGCCTTCCCCGATCCCAGCAATGAAATGTAGGTGGCAACAACAATGGTGGTGTTTGCGATACTGAACACAAAAACGAGAAAAAAAGGATAGTGGTGGTGAAAAGTGATAATTGGCGACGAGGATGATAGTAGCTAGCTAATTTTTTATGATTGTTTTGTCATGACCGAATTGACATTATAAATTCAATTTCTCTTGTTACCTTCAGTTTATTTATATTTCAAATCCTTTTGTAGTTCTAATCCCAAATCCAATACTCTAAATCCAATTTCTTTAAAAAACTCCAATTCCTTTCAAGGAAATTGTACGAACCAAACACACTCTTAACAACTTTGCTTGTAACTAAGCGTGTACAAAGGTCAAGACACTGAGTTACATATGAGATTGAGACTATGTCAAGTTTGAGTTCAAGCAAAAAATAAACAAGAAAAAAATTACTTAGAAAATAATAAACGTACCGAGGTCAGCTTGAAAAATATGTTAACTGGACATAAAGCTTGAAACAGCCGAACTCAAGCTCGACTCTCTCAAATTGAATGATATGAGATCGGGTTTGACTCCCTCAAATGCAACGAACAACCTTAAATTAAGCATTAATAAAGAAAAGAAATGGTGACATGTGGTGAGTGGTATAGTTGATAGACTAGTTCATATTTCCCAGACACATGTCTATACACATACAATTAAGTAGTCTATTGTATAACAACTATCATTCAGTCATTCACCACACTTTTAGTGTGAAAGGAAAACTACCTGTTGAAGCCAATGTTGTTACGACCGGATCGGACCGGCCGGTCTGACCGGTTCGACCGAGGATCGGTCCGGTGGCCGGTCCGGTCACCTACGAATCGTTTTAGTCTGGTCAAACCTGCCGGTTCGTCCCGAACCGGTGGTCGGACCGGGAAACCGGACCGGTTCGGACCGGTTTTTTTTTTTTTTTTTTTTTTGGGTAAAAACGGGGTGTTGAACCATAAATTAGTGTTTTAGATATACAAATATAGTTAAGTTTTATATATAACTATAAAATACATATATAAATTGTATATAAATTACTTATATTTGATTATATATATAACTATATATAATATACTATATATATAAGTATGACGTCATCCAGTTCCGATCCGACCGGTCCGACCACCAAACCAGTATGGCGTCCGGTTCGACGTCCGATCCGGTTTTGAAAACATTGGTTGAAGCACTTGCTATTTTCTATAAAAGGGTATATAAAATTGTTAAATTCAAAATGTTATATTTTTTAAAAGTGTATTAATAATACGAACCATGCATAAGAAACAAGTCGGTCAGTTAAGTTGCTAAGATAGTTACCAATGATCCTTAGTCCAACTGGTTAAGGTGAGTTACCCATGATATGTAAATAAAGGAAGGTTATGTGTTCAAGTCTCACTCTGAGCAAAATGGTCAGAGTTGAGCCAGAGGGTTTTCTAAGCAATAAGTTTCCTTCTAAGGGGGTTGGGGGTGCGGTCCCGGCTGAAAAACGGATAGATGGGCCCGATTAAAACAACACATATTCTTCGGAAACAGTGTCGTACATTTGCCGTTATAAAAAAAGTAGGTATGATAGTTTGATTCAATTTAACAGTTTGATAAATAGTGTGAACGTAAAACTATACACGTAAAGCAACCTAGTACTATAACCGTTACTATCATTAGCTTTTGGAATATGCATTTACGTACATGCATTATATTGAGTAACCATTCTTTGCATTAATAAAACGTATATATTACAAACTAACAATTTTTTATAGAAAGCCCAAGTTGTCAAAGTGCTTACAATGGCATCATATTCTAATGGATCCGAAGTATTGTTTTTATTAATGGTCCTTGCAATACCAACAAAAAAGACGTCTAAAAGGTAAATCCAATTTTAATCTAGAACTATAGCTTAAGTAACTTCCTATGAGGCTACATACATACACACATATTTTTCTGAAATGCCATACGTAGTATTCTAAATATTATAAGAACACATGTAACAAAAAAAATCATTCCTATTTCAATCTTAAAAATAATTAAGATAAATAAAGAAAATTATATAAAAGGCAATGTTTTATTTGAAATTAATAAAAAAATCTGTAGAAATTATTTGTAGGCTATATTACTAACACATAAGTGGCATAACCTGCATATATGTAGGTAGATGAATAACAATTTAAAGACATATGAAAAGTGTAATTAAATAGGTAAAAAATATGAACTAATGATTGAGGAACTAAATGATCTAGGTTTGTTTTTTTTATTTTTGCATTAGGGTCCGAGTTACAAGTTAAACTTGGTTTTTTAAAACCCTTCCGCTTAGAAATGAGCGGCTTAGCCAGGAGAGATTAAACTGATAGGGGCTTTTGGTTTCTACCAGGAGAGATTATATGTGTGTGTCCGGCCGGTCCAATTTCCAAAAACGAGGGAGCGTTTGGTTGGAAGGAATGGAATGGAATGGAACGGAATTAAGAAACTAGTATAATTTTCAAGTAAATTTATGTTTGAGTGGGTAATAAAATGTAAAACCCAAGGGAATGTTTCACCTCAAATTCCCTTGGTTGTGGGATTTCAAAATCCTTCCACCTAGAGAGGGAATTTGAAATCACACAACCAAGGGAATTTGAGGTGAA
>BJCO01158096.1:3111-18034 GCA_018326465.1 Flaveria floridana | reverse complement strand
TATCTTTGGATTATTAATCATAAAAAGACTCATTCCATAGATTGGGATGCTTGACTTATTATTTTTTTTTTCAGATTTTGTAATATATTGTTTTTTTTTACTTGGAGTTGGTTTTTGTGTCTAGCTCCTTGTTAGTCATGATTGAATAAAGGCCTAATGTCACTTATATAAATATATTATTATTTGATTGTGGTTATTCAACAAATGTATTCTTGCTATAAAGTGTGAGAAGACACAATAAGTCTAAATAAGTCACAAAAGAAATTATATCTCACAATCTAAATCAAATTTCAAAAAAGTACTACGGAGTCTATGTTTCTCTCGTCGTCCTCTTTCAGAAAAAAAAATAAAAAATAAAAAAATTTCATTGTGTCTTTTTATGAAACAATAACGTTATTGTGTCTTTTTATGACACAATAACGTCATTGTGTCTTTCATAATAAAACAATGACGTTATTGTGTCTTTCATAATAACACAATGACGCCATTATGTCTTTCACAAATGACATAATAAAAAAATATTAATTTTTATTATTTTTTTATTTTTCGTTTTTTTCCTTAATGAGGACGGCTAGGAAAACAAAAGCTCGGAATTACTTTTTTGAAGTTCGATTTAAATTGTGAGATATAATTTTTGTGTGACTTTTTTTGAATGATTGTGTCTTTTCACACTTTTTAGCAAAAATACACTTTGTAGCAAAAATACACTTTGTATTTGAGCCTTTTTCTTATTATTTATATAGAAATCCAAATTCATTATTATTTGGCTTAGAATTTGATTCTAAAGCTGTTATCATATATAATACTGCATTTTAAAGCTAAACCCTGATAGTGCACTCTGAATGTGGCTCTCAACATCAAGGATCCTCACATGACTCGTGCTTTAAGGCCAACCATTTTATAGGGAAATTCTGCACACACCGCTCATTTTTTAGGGTATACCACCTCAAACGGTCACGGTTAGGGCTAACCGTGAGCTTTAGGTCGGGTGTAGGACCTAACCGTGACGGTGAGGCCTAACCGTGACGTTAGGTTCTCGGGATCATTGCAATTATTGTGTGTGTAATTAATGGGGTGACAGTTAGGGTTTTGGAGGTGTATATGTCACGGTTTGGTCAAACCGTGACATTTTGTACATATTTTTTAAATTTTTTTAATCATACTAGTTTGTTTTTATTTTTATTTGAGCCAGTGAGATTTCTTAGCAATGGTTTCCTCCTGAGGATGTTGGGAGTCCGGTCCCGGCTGGAAAATGGATAGGTGGACCCGATTAAGATAACATCTATCCTCCGAGTAATTTTCTTTTCAAAAAAAAAAACAGGTGACAAGACAACACAAATATTAAAAGCTCCGAGTACTATGCAAAAGTCTCCAAAGTCGTTTTTCACATACGAGGTTTCTATTCTATTTATAGGCTGACTTACAGCTTGTACAAAAAGACTAAACTACCCTTACAATATTACAGAATAGTCCGTCTAAGTCTTCATCCGCATTTGTCTTTTGTCATCCGCATTGACTAATGCGGATGAGTAAATATTAATCAGCATTGATCTTCTATCAGCCGCATTAGTGTTTGCTGGTCATCCGCATTAGTTAATGCGGATGAACAAATGCCATATCCGCATTTCATCGGCTGTTCGCATTAGGTAATGCGGATGAACAAATACTTGTCAGCATTTGTTCTTGGTCATCCGCATTGACAAATACGGATAGCCGACACTTGTACTTTTTCTTCTTATGCAGAAACTTCTTTATCCGCATTTCTTATTGGACGTAGGGAGATTTCCAGCAGAACAATCATCCACCTCTTGAATTGGCATGTATGATCCTTTTAGGGTCCAACATCACAGAGTACCTCGTACCTTTAGGTACCCTAAAGGTCACGGTTAGGGCAAACCGTGACCTTTTGATGACTGGTTTTCACTTTTCAGTGTCCTTTTGTCGTTTTGTTATCACGCGGTGTGAGTTGACTGACACAAAAACCGTGACCGCGAGCCCTTGCGGTCACGGTTAGGTTGCCCAATGTGACCTTTTGCTCTAACCGTGACCTTTTGGTCCGGCCTACTCCCAAAAACCCCTGCGGTGTCCCCAGCAGGACCCTATTTTTTTTAACGGATCCTGTTTCGGATTATATGTGTATCTTAATCGATTCTACCTATCATGAGGAAACATACAAGTAAGAAAACCCACTGGTTTAACACTAAATATTTTTGCTCAAAGTGACACTTGAACCCAAAACCCTCTTATATTTACATGTGTTGGATACCTTCCGTTAACTACTTTGGCTAAGGATCATTGGTGATTATTTCTATCTACTACTCCTAAATTACAACTAACAGTCCAAGACATTTAAAAAGTTTAAAATAAAAACTCTTAAACATTTAAGAAGTTTAAAATAAAAACTCTAAGACATTTTAAAAGTTTAAAAGAAAAATATTAAGAGTTTAAATCTTACAGAATCAGTTATTAATTTATTATGTGTTAGTTTTAAAAAATAAGAAATTAAGGTTTAAAAAAATATTATGATTGTTTGGTAACTTATGAATATTTAGTGATTTAATATTTAAAATATAACAATCTATAGCTATCTTGAAGTATGTATTCTTGTCGATTTAATTCATACAGCGGATTAGACCCGTGTTTTATCACGGTTTGGTTTTGAACGTATACAAGAACGTCACAATTATATTTTTTTGGGTTATTTTGGGTTTGGTGATTTTAATTACATAGGCACGTCACGATGACAGGTGATATTTACACATGCTTTGACGATTCGTTATTATATCATATTATGATACCATAACTGAATATATGATATTTTATAGGGCATGGATATCAATTAAAATAAATATGTTAAAAGTAAAAAATTTTATAAATTAAAACAAATATGTTAAAAGTAAAATCTTTTATTAAAAAAATTGCAATTATGAAAGAAATCTAAAAAGAGAAATAATAATACATTATTACTTTTCATATAATGTCTTAAAATAAATAGAAAATTACTAATTTGTCCTAAATTTTTATATTATATAATAGTAAAGATAGGTTAAACTGTCAATATTAGATATCTATAAGTTATGATGCTATTGTAAAATGCACAAATAATAAAGTGAAAATAGCACTTATATCACGTACTCTTACTCATTCAGATCAGCATCGTTCTCTTGTTTTAATAAAATTAAATGAGGTTATTCAAGAAAAAGTTTGAATCTATAAGGCTTTTAAAATATAAAATATATAAAATTATGAGTAATCATTTTAAGTCGCTAATAATATCTTGCTTTCTTGTTGCTTTGGAAATGTATTCTTTTATTTGCAAAGCTAAACTTTAAGAATATTATCTTTCAAGTTCTTATTCTTTTTTTTAAAGGTTAAAGAATCACTAACGGACCTGCTAGCCCATTTGATCATTTCCGTTACTCAAGTACGAACTCGAGACCATCTTCACTAGAAAACTCACCGTCAGTGAGAAACCTTCCTGACCCAACCAGGATCTTTTTTTACACAGATGAGACTTGAATTCAAAAACTTCCTCTATTTTAATAAAATCTTGACCTATCTCACCTCAACCATTAAGCTAAGAATTATTGGTATTTCTTATTCGTCTGATTTGCCTCACAAACAAGATTTAAAAGAAAAAAAACAAAATCACTTCTACAAAGTTTAAAAGATTTGTTTCTAGATAGAAAATAAATAGAAGCTAAAAAGATTTGTTCCTAGTACAAGAAAAATAAATAATATGCATCCTTTGGGGGCCAATTACCACTTTTAGAAAATGGTTCTTGTCCCTAGGCGGATAAAACAAAATCAAGTTTTTTTGGCTAGATTCTATATTAATAAAAGAATTGTTTGGCTAGAAGCAAAATAAATCCTTTGTTGAAAACAAGACCACCTGCCAACTCCTCAAAATGTAAACAAAGAGGCCGTAAAAGCAGCAACAATTTTCCCTTTTTTTTTCTTTTTTTTTTAACGGCAAATGTACGACCCTGCTTTGGAGAATAAATGTTATTTTAATCGGATCCACCTATCCGTTTTCCAGCCGGGACCGCACCCCCAACTCTCTCAGGAGGAAACTCAGAAAACCACGTGGCTCAACTCAGAGCATTTTTACTCAGAGTGAGACTTGAACTCATAACCTCCCCTTATTTACATGTTATAGGTACCTCACTTTAATTAGTTGAGCTAAGGATCACTGGCAAAACATCAACAATTAACTGCTAATTGGAAAACTATCAACAATAATTATCGATTAAAGAATACCAGACGTAATATAAGACCTAATAGAATTAAAATGTTTTAAAAAATAGTATATTTGCTAAGGGTAAAATTGGCATTTTGAGAAATATTATTAAGAAATATATACGAAATATAAAATTTAAAATTTACTCTAGACATGTGATCTGTGAGTATGTGACTAGATTTATAGAAATATATATGAAATTAAGCAAAAAAAATTACTCTACAAAATTTCAGTTATCGGTAAAGTTTGTAATCCTAAAACAATATAGATAGTAACATCTGTGACTATATGTACAACAGACCAAAACATTTGCAGCTATGAATGTATTACTGCTTTGAGGGCAAAATAGCCAGCTGAAGGTGACCCGATTGGCATAATTTGAGTGGATTCCTGTAAGAAGTGATCTGGGCGGATTTCCCCTCTGATAAAACAACACGAGCTATGCTAAATGATTCGCCTTTTTCAACAGCAAACTGCCACTCTCTTACAGTTATAACAAACCAGTCTTTTCTTGCATTTGATGTTGCTTTAACTTCTATGTATTCCTTCCTGTTATCCTTACCTTCAACAACAATATCATATGGTAGACCCGATTCTTTAACCTCATTCACCCATTTCACACATTTCTCGCCAATTTTTGACGAAAAGTATTTAAAAGCCACAAGTTCTCCTGTCCTCCCGGTTATGACCTGTTGTGGGGTGACTGTACTCAAATTTAACTGATCTTTTTCGATGAGATTAGATGCACTCGGGTTCGGTCCAGCAGAATTCTTATGAGAAGAAACTTTATTCTTTGCATGATCTGGTTGACCTTTAAAGTCAACATTCATATTGGTTATGGTATCTGACTGGTCTATTGTAGCTTCATGTTCTTCCAAGATCCCTGAAGGTATTGTTGAGGCTGGACTTTCTTCGATGATCCAGTCAGCATCAGTCTCGATAAATCCTTCTGTCACATCCCATCTCATTTGAGGAGTATTGAATGCTTTTGTCTGTACTGCATATTCAAACCCAGGTGCGGTTTTCCAATTGACAGGTGGCCAACTCGAGTTAGTTCCAAACTTTTTGGATGTAGATTTTGGAGTATATGAATCATCCAATGAGTAACCAGAGCTTGTGGTTGGTACATCCTTATCTTCTTCCGGTGATGACGTGGATGTTATCGACCACTGCAATTCTTCACTAGGGAGCTTTAGTAACTTTTGGCTATTTGTAATGAACAGATCCATCTGTCCCTCTGTGGAACCTGATTCTGCCATAGTTGTAATCATGTGAAGAAAATTTGCCAAGGACAGTTCAGGAATTCCAGAAACTAGAAAACGGGAAAGCTCCATATATAGCGAGTGACTATCAGATTCACGAGTTGCATACAAAATGTTGCCCTGTCGAAGACAACTGCATTCATATCTTTTATTGGATTCAACGCCAAAGTTTTTAATGACATTTTTGTAGAACAACTTCTCAACCACAACAATTTTCAGAGAATTCAGGTTTTTGAACCCAGAACTCTTGAATTTAGAATATTCATTTGGATGAATATTATAAATGTAGCGTTGTGCATAAGGGAGAGCCCAGCTAACCAATGAAGTTTTAAAAGTACTATCTGTGGGACCGTAGTATATTGCTTCACGAGTCACAACCTGCAGAAAGATGTAATATTGAACAATGTTTCCAGAAAAAAAATTACAAATGGGATGATAATAAGTTATGTGTGGTATGTTTATTGTTTCATTTGTACCGATTTTGGCTAAAAAATATCAGGGTTACAAAAATAATAAACTATATTTGATGGGGTGTCAACATCTTATAAACTAAAACTGTCGTTTTCATCATTTAGTCTGCTTTTGGTCGAAATCGGCATAAGTGAAACAAGAGTACAAGCTGTATGTTTAAATGGGTTCGAAAGTAGGTTTAATACATGGGCACTTAATGAAAAAAAGGTTAAATAGTTGGGCGGCCTCCACAAACATCATCCCTAAATAATTAAACAATTAGTGTGATATCAACATTTCAGCTACCCAACCCACTGATTTTGCCACCTCAGGCCGAGAGAGAGAGAGAGAGAGAGAGAGAGAGAGAGAGAGCACCTCAGAAAGAGAAGGGATACCCAATCTCCGAAATAACACAGAAACCTTGTCCTCGAGCATTTGCTTTTCTTGAGTATGAAGCTCCCCCAAAAATAGAAAATTAACATTGCTCAAATTCTTGAATTCCTTTTTTAGCTGCTCATCATCACACCAACATATGAGACCAGACGATTGATGCAACGAAACCCATTTATCTTGCACCGTTGGAAAAATCCTCATTTCCTTTTCCTCCATTTTTTTCTTCAAGTAGTCGATATCGTCAGAACTCAGGAACCTCGAGTCTAATCCATCACTCCATTTTTGGAAAACTTGGAAAACCTTGCACAATGAACAAATGATTTAAAAACAGGTGAGTTCAGGTTATGGTTTAAAATTCACCCAAAGTGTACATATACAAATGTTTACAGCTTCCTAAATTTGCATTATGAACAAAATTGGTTTATTAGTTTAGTACTAATTTTTATCATGTTAAATATATTAATTCTTTATGAAATTCAAAAACAGAATTTTAAGAAAAGCATTTACGGGTGTTCATCAGTAAGATACCAGGCCGAATTTGAACCCAACTCGGAAACAGAAAATTAGAAAAGAAGCCAGAAACTTGTCTGGTTCAGAACCGTTTCAGTCACAAAACAAGACCATAAAGTGGATAAAAATTAGAGCTTATAGAGTTTGAAATTTCGAATACAAAAAAGACAAGGTTTCAAGTTTGAAAATTAGAAGGTTATAGAAAAATCGATTCTTGGACCAGCCCCAACAGGGCATCAACTTTTGTAAATTCCCATCAAGGCAAGCACTGGTTTTTCGAAAACTATAAAACAGAGACATGGTCAAACAACGCTAGTACCAGTTCAGTCCACTGGTTTTCTAGAAACTAATTTCACATTTTTGGATATAATATGCCCAAATAGAGAACCTTTTTCAATATTTACAAGAGCCAACTTTTGCAAACTCGGAGTGTTCTGTACTCAACCTAAACCTGTTTTCACATCAGCCCAAACCCGTCTCAACACACTACCTATCCGCCCTGCCTCTTTTACTACCTATAGTACATACAATACTCACTGTTTTTGCTGCCTGTGAAGGTAAAGTGCTAGATGATAACTGTAGCAAAGACTGCAGATAGCTTAGAAGAGGAGGATTCTCAGCTACTCCAAACTCTTTCACAAAAAAATAATGGAGCCCAGGATAAACATTGCATAACATCCTGCTGAAAGAAGAATGAGTGATATGCTGGTCAAGCTGAGGATAGGTTGATCTTGTTTGTTCCATCGAACCAGTAGAATCATGCCAATATACTTCACTGGGAGATAGAAATGAGCCAGATGCAACTTTATGTGTGGAATTGAATGAGTAAGGAACAAATATGAAATTTTGAGAATGCAAGTTCTCCATTATTTTCTGTTTTGAGACACTCATTTCGTTCCATACGTATGTGTAGAACTTGGACATTTGTGATATGCTGGAAAGAGGAGATCATAAAAATTAACAAGCATAATAGATAACAAAAAAACTCATTCTAAATAACAAGATATTACTATAAATAAACTTAGCCAAAGAAGGAGAAACACTACAGTTTTAAAATGGAAAAATCCAAGGACACAAATGTGGAATCCTAATTTAAGTGGTACACAAGCACAAAGTAAAGCATGTGCTTGCACAAGGATGAATCATTTACTTATAAACGCCTAGATTCAGGTTATGTTTCATCTCTAATAGGTAAAACCCAAAAAAGTAGCTTAAGAATATAATTTGTTTGTCCAAAGCGTGTTTTGTGCATAAACCTCCTAACCCATTAAATTAAAAGAGATTTGTACTAGAATAATAACTTCTTTGTACATATTTAGTTTGTTATATAACAAACAAACTAAGGTACCTAATAATATATCCGACCCTACTTTATGTGTGGGACAAGACAGTATGTTTGTTATAACTCAAAGTAATCATGTAACAATAATTACTTGGACAAAAACATGTTTATTAAAAAAAACTGACCCGTTACCCAACCCACCAAACCTTCACACTTTTCCATGTATGAATCCCCATCATTCATGTTTTCACTCCATTCACAACAAAAAAGAAAAAAATATATATATATAGGTTAGTTAAAACAAATCGTGTTATTAGACAATTAATTGTATTAGAGATCCTTCATTTATCTGTTACAATAATTAAGATTGATTTAGTTGCCTACTTTAGATATATCGTCAATAAATTAGATGATTACCAGAAATACACACTACTTGTTCCAATCTTTTACAATGTATATACACATCTCTTTTCTAACAAAATAAAGCCCAACGTTCTCACCTTATTCACACATGCACACAAAATAAAGATACTCTAGAAGGAACAAAACAGTAATACCTGGCCCTAAAAGGTTTCTCGGATTTTCTCCAAACTTCTAGAACTGACAAAGCATCATCAAGAGTGACTGTATTCTTCAAGCCAATATCATTTAACAACTTCAAACTGTTAACCTGATTACAATATTGTACACAGAAATTCGTCAGTCCAGGATGATATTTTGATAAAGTAATATGTTTGCCAAAAAAACTAAAAATACTAACCTTTGGAATAGCATATGGTGCATTGTCACCAAGAAATGCATGCACTGTCTCACACTTATGAAACAAATCTTTAGAAAAATGAAGTTTATCATCAATACTAGAAGCCAACCACTGACAACTATGAAGACTTCTTATAACAGAAGATTTAAAGGGCCTATTTTGTCCATTAATGATGCAAAAACCTGTAATCTTATCACTAAAAATTTCATCCCATATTGTATCAAGTACCTCTAAAAGGTACTTACCCTTTTCCTTATCACCATTTGAGGAAACACATGACAACAAATCCATTAACTCTTGAGAATCATAATCTTTAATGATAGTGGATCCTGAAGATATACAATCATCATCTAACATCATATTCTTGAGAACTGTATGGGGTATGTCTGATATGTGCTTTTCAACTTTATTAATTTTCACAAAATCAGTCACTCCTAATTCCTGCAAGAAGTTTCTCCATTTCAGTTTTTCTGATTTATAAACAGGGTGATTTAGATAACCGATATCAATCTCAAACCATTTCATATCAGTGCCATTAATCAATTTGCTCATATCAATTGGATTACCAAAATCTTTACTGAAATGAATAGACACATCAGCAAGCCGTTTGTACCCATGATTTGTGGATATAAAAGCATTGTTATGCAACTCTAAGAGTATGTGCTCTTTGTCTAAAACACACTCAGGACAAGACGAGTCTAGGTGAAACATTATAAAAGATAGATATTCAATCATTAATTCCACATTTTCAACTTTGTCATCAAAAATGGCTGGTAAAATGTGCACTTTCAAAACTTCGTGTGCAGACAACCGTTGTACCCCAACTTTATAAAGCATATGGATTATATTTTCAACAGATGAATCATTGAGAAGGGCAGGATTTACAATTCGAAGTGTGGGATATAAATTCCCAAAAGCCTCAAGACCATGGTTATCAGTATGTAGCCAAATTGCACCATCACTAATTGCTGCATACTTACCATCCAAGAGGGGTATAAACGGTAATTCGCAAAGCGAACTTATGACATCCGAATGAGTTCCATTAACCGACATCAAATACAGAACATTTAGCCAAGAGGATAGCCAGTTCAAGCCCATTGACTTAAGAGAACCAGCTCTACATAAAGATGCCATAATCTGAATAAGAATTTTGGGCCCACACTCCTCAATCCCTAAAGCACGAGACAGTGAATCGGTTAAAATTGTATCTTTATTCAAGTACCCGACACCAAGATGCTCTTCCATCAAACTATCAGGCAACAAAGAACGGGTTTGTTCAGTCCAGTTTCTTAGTGCTTTACATGGTGGGACCCACTCATTCTTGTCACCTTCTAGAAGCAGGCAGTTAGACATACGTAACTTGGAAATAATCATACGTGGGAGGCAAGAAAAGAACCCGTGCACCTCACCTCCAAGAGGAACAAAACTCATAAAGACTGAAATGCCTTTAGCAGGATTCTCTTTAAAACAAGGAAGACTACAGAATGACGCCTCAGCACTAACAAACAAATTTGGAAATTCAGATAGCAACCATTGGTTCCATGGACTATCTCCATCAACTTCCTCACGTGATGAAGGAAGAATAAAATCAGCTTGAATTATGAATTTCAAACCATAATTCCTTAAAGGAAGAAAAGCAAAAACCGGTTGGTGTTCCAGCTTTGAGATGTAATTTCCATTATTCATATCCTCTAACATAAGTGCCATTGATATTTCTGTAGTTTGAACATCATGACGGATATGACTAGCATGTAATTTACAAGATTTCACGAACCAGGTCATTTTCTCTTTCCCAAGAGAAACATTTACAATATGGTCCCCAACAACTTCCTTCCTCATGATAGTGAATGAATCATTTATAAGATTTCGGAATTTGATACATTCAAGACGATGAAGGAATAGCAATAAGGATGGATGAAGATCAGAAAACATGGAAATGAGATTCTCAACTGAGAAAGATTCATTTTTGTTTGATCTGAAAGGAAGAACAATGCATGTGTTCCAAGGTTTCTCGTCCTTTGGATCATTATCCATAGAAACCAACTTGCTGAAAAAATTAACGTCACAAGGTGGAACAACTGTTGGCAATACAAAACCAATCTGACCATCACGTATGTCAAACTTGATATGGAAGCCATTAGAATGAATTTCAGGAGCATCAGTAACCTGGAAGTAGAACATATAAACAAGATGAAGAAATCAAGATGCAAGCAATCTGTTAGTTAAAGCAACAAACTGATTACCGGATTACCCCAGATACAAGGGTGGGTTTACATAACTCAGTACATAAACAAGAAACCAAACAAATATATAGATAAGAGATGATACTTTGATTCGTAGTGTGTGTGTGTGTATCAAAAAAGTAACTTCCTGTGTTGTTTCAAATTTATCTTTCACAGCCATGAAACTTAAGTTTGTATATTGTTATAGACTTCACTGTTGATGTTGCAACCTGCCTTACATTAATCCTTTGTGTCCCCCATTTTCACGTATCCCTTTGTAGTCAATAATTCAGCAATATAGCCACACAAAAGCTTACAAATAGGCAATACATAAAGCTAATAACATGCCATTAGCAAAAATCAAGATGTGACAAAATATACTCAGGAATAAAGATTAGTCAACAGCCTCTTGCATAAAATTGTGCAAGGAAAGGTTGCGTACATCAGATCGCTTCACGATCCGGCCCCTCCCCGGACCCTGCGCAAAGCGGGAGCTTCATGCACCGGGTACGCCCTTTTAATGTCCTCTATTTGATTAGTTTGTGCCTTGTGGGTATTTACGTCCAATGAAGCTAATACATGTTATGATGACAATGAAGCTGAACTAACAAAGTATTTACGTCCAAATCCCTATGATTAAGCCTACTTAACCGCTTCTACAATTACACTAATCAGTAACTCCATAATAAAGTATGCAATACCTATGCAATAGCACTAACTGCCATTGAGATTAAGCATCTTTGATGGGTCTTTCCTTCAAATAAAGATTTCTTTGTTTACATAAAATAAAATAAACAATGAAACAAATACATCAAGTAGTTAAAGAATAATCTACTATACCCGAAATACTGATTTGAAGCCAATGCCCTTTTTACCAATATATCCAGCACTAGTTTCCTTCTTTGTTGAATTGCCCACATCACAAAGTGCTTTAACGTTTTCAACAGAAAATCCTTGTTCATTATTCAGAACTATAACACCATCCTCTTGAAGAATAAAGGTCAGGGTAGGCTCCACGTCACATGGGTACACATTGTCATCAGCATTTTGAACCTAAAAACAGAAAGAAGAGAGTGTTGTATATCACAAAATAAACATGAGAAGACAATTTAATCATCAGCATAAGAAAAAGGAGATGACTTACACACAGACAACCAGAGCATCAAAAAGTTTTCAGTAAGACCGCTTAAATTTAAGTACAAATTTAAAGGCCACCCAAGTACCGAATTCTTTTTGTTTATGCCGACTACGTCAAAAAAAATTGCTAAAAAGTTGTTAGTGACAGTGCCCTCAAATTTAAAGCATTATTCCCTTCTACAGTTATAAAATAACAAATATATCCATGAATCTGCTCAAACATGTATAGACAATCAATTTAAAATTAATCCTTTTGAGTTGATTCAGGGCTTTTTGTCATTTTCACAACTCCAAAAGTGATGAATTCCTAAAATTTAAGAGCATTTTGTCATTTGAAAATTTTCCAGCTAGTTTTTCTATGTCAGAATCGACATAAACAAAGCCAAAACTGTACTTGGGTGGCCTCTAAAATCATTTTACTAGTTAGACGGCCTTGATGAAATTTTTTACTGCCGCTATCATTTTACTGGTTAGACGGCCTTGATGAAATTTTTTACACACTTGGTTGACCTACAGATATTTATCACAACACAATTGAAAAGGAGAAGTACGAAAAGGATGCACTTACAAGTTCAAGTAAAAAATGTGAGTCCTGAGAATATAACTCTTGAGATAGACAATGAAGTGCTCTACCCAAACGAGCATGTTGTTTCTTCAAAATGTGATCCTCTTCAGCGGAAATATCTGGATCCAACCCAAATTCTTCTCGCCTAATACACTCAATAATCTTAGTCGATTCCGCTTCATTATTACTGGTAGACAAATACTGTTTGAGATCCACATTTCGGCTGATGAAATTGACTACTTTGCATTCCTCTTTTTCCACATCAGGATTCTTAGTTGATAACATCTCTTTTCCTTTTACATCTGAAAAACTGGTTGATATTACCTTTTCTTGGTCAAATTCAGTTGACTTACCGGATTCAGTAAAAGAAAAAGTATTGTGATCATTAATCCAATCCATTATACCAAGAGAAAATCCTATTTCATGAAGCATTAAACGGTCTTCTGTGTTTCTGCATTGGCTTAGAATGGATAACGGGGCATCTTTAACAATGGAGCGAAATCCTGAAAGCAGCAAATCAGCAGCAAAGCAATGAAATTCTTTTGGTAGATAAGCCAAGCATTCTAAAATAAACATTGATGCGGTGGATATCCTCTTTTTTAGCTGACTTTTGTCTTTGGATAGATCATTGTTGACTATGACTTTAAAGGCTTTTTCCGCATGGCATTTTAAAAGAGATGACGGAACGTTCTTTTCACCACCGTAGAATGCAAAGAGGGAAAGCATAGTTGCTGCTGTTTTGAAAGAAGACCCTTGTATGGACGCTTCTAGAAACGAGTCCACAGTGGCGGTTTGATCAACACGTATCACATCCCCACTCCTAGTCACCAAACAAAGCAAATCTTGTGTGTCTGTCTGATTTAATAACCATATGGAAAGAGGACCAAGAGAAGGTGCAAACAAAACATCCCAGTGTGACCATTTATTTAAATCAGTCAACATCGGAGCACTAAGTAAGACTTTAACTGCATTTTTGGAACAAATATGTGTTTCGGCAGAAAATTTTAGATTTTGATGTGATAATAAAGCGGCTGAAAATAGTAAACTTCTTGATACCGGATTGCTTTTGTCAGCCTTCACAATATCCTCAATGATTTTCACAGAACCTTTTGTTTCCATCTTGAAGGGTATTAAAGGGAATTGCCATGTCAGCAACTCTGCAACATTCTGAATGGTTATCTTTTCATCTTCTGATAAGTTATGTGAAGCTTGTGCTACTAGCAAGTGTAATAGCTGGTGGGACATGCAAGCATCCAAGGAAGACTTATTGTGGGTCCCATCAGTCACAAAGTACTTATGAAATGAAGAAGGTAATGCAGAAACATTTTTTTCAAGGAACACGAGAAAATCACCATATCCAAAGGACTCAAAGTTTTCAACAACAAACTGCTGAGTAAGCCATACCTCACATTTGAAGAGATTTCTAAGAAAGATAGCATTTTTACCAAGACAGGTGCTGACATCACCCATGACATCATGATTATTTTTGAGGAATTCAGAAACTTTCTTCAAGATGTCTTCAGGACAGACTTCTGCATGCAGCATAGAAACAAACAGAAAGGGATGAAATGTGAGCATAAATAATGGGACAATGAATCAAAAGTAATTAGATATATTTGGCTTTATCTTTTTATCTCCAACAAGTAAGATGGACAAAATATATAAAACCCAAAATTAAAAAGGTGTCAAAAATCACCCAAAGTTTATTCAAATGCTTAAAACAAACCTATGTATTTTGTATTTTGTATAAACTATATATTATACCTTGGAAACATTTTGTTATAATTTTGTATGAACAACATGTTAGGCATCACTTATTCTCCTTCATAACTAAAAGAAATGCCAAAAATATATTTGACCCAGCACATAATCTAATTTATTAGATATAACCAAAGCTCACCTCTTGTATTTGTAATCATATTTAATACAAACATAATTCATAAGAGTTGAAGACCAACCCTAACGGCCTTCCCATTCGGCCACCTCTAAAAGGATGACATAAATCTAATTGGCTAATCACATTTTATACAAAGTCGTACAATGAAAGTGATTTCTTCTTCCAAAGAATTCAAACTTTGATGCTAAATTAAATAATATATATA